>PVIC010042699.1:0-15702 GCA_004025085.1 Thryonomys swinderianus
TCTGCCTCCTGAGTGCTGGGATTACAGGCGTGAGCCACCACGCCCAGCACTGTGGTATGCAGTATTGATTGTTGGTGGGCATGAGTCTCCATACCCAGCATTGTGTGTGGTTACCGGGGATCGAACTCAGTACCTTGCGCTTGCGAGGCAGGTGCCAGAACCACTGAGCTAACCCTCTGGCCCTAAAAATTTTATTTTATTTTGCCCCATATCCCCTCAAACCCCCTCCCTTTCCTATGTATAAAAGCTTTTGTTCCATTTCTTCTTTCTATAAATTTTTTTAAATCTATCTATTTGATTTCTTTTTAACTCATTTGCCTATTTTAATAAAATCTCCCTGGGTATCTAATTAGTTCTCATAGATCTAGTAGATGGAAAGTATATACGCTGGAAACTTAAAATTCTCTCAGCTCTTCTATTACTGAACATAAGCTTCATAAAATTTCAACTAAAACCCACACACATCCAAGTTAATAACTCAATTGCGTTTTAAATCACAATGATTAGATTTTCCCTTTAATAGGCTAAATTAGCTTAGTATTACAAGTAAGCATGCAATGGAAAAATAGGATCGTGTGGCTTAAATTCCTGTGAGCCTGTCTAAACATAACCCCAGCTCTGTCAGTGTGGAAGGGTGCACATGCAGAGGGAAACCGCTGGCCTGGGCACCCGAGCTTGCCGTGCCAGGTGGGCAGCTCCTGGCTCTGTGGGTCCTGAGCCACGAGCTTCGCACAGGGAATTCTTTTCTCTCTCACTCTCTTTCTGATCTCACCGGGTACCCCAGGATGGAGCTCATGGTGTTCCCTGACCCCTCGCATGGCAGGTGAGCCCCAGGCCTGGCCAGGATCTCACCTCTCTTAACCGACTCTGCACCTGCTGGGTCCTGCTCCACCTGACCATTTTCCTGAGGGGCCGGAAGACAGAAGGGAAGATGCAGACCCCCCAAGGCTTGGATCCCAGCTCTGCTGCTCCCCACCTTGTGGCCTGGGACCCCCACTGCCTGCTTCATGCCGGGTTGAGGCGCACGGGCTGCTCAGCCAGTAGCCGAGCCCGTGGCACCCAGAGGCCAGCACAGCTGACAACGTCCAGACTCTCTGTCCCCGCTCATCACGCCCCTTCCCTGGCAGCTCCTGTTTAGACCACGCACTCCCAGGGCCCCTTCTCACTCCGCCTACAGCCTCTGGCAGCTCCAGCCCTGGGGGCGGCAGCTCTGCCGCGCAGGGAGCAGAAGGCCCTGAGGCAGCGGGCTTGGGCTGCAGCGAGAGCTTCTCCGCAGGCGCTGCCTGTGACAGGTGCACTTGCCCTGTGCACGGCGGCCAGAGCCCTGTGGGTTAGTGCAGGGGAGGGGAAGCAAGAGAGGCTCAGTCGTTTGTGCAAGGTCGCAGGGCCGGGGTGGCATCTGAGGTGGGCACCAGGTCTGCGATTTTAAATGCCGCCCTCTAACTCCCAGACTACAAGCTGTCAGGGGTTTCGGGCTGATCCCTGGGCAACCCCGGGTGTCCCCAGGAGCAAACATGGCAAAGGTGGAGAGAGGGGGAGAGAAAAGAGGCAGATACTCGAGTTCCCCGGCGGCCAGGCGAGCTTCCTGCCTGCCCAGCACTGCCCTGGGTCCCGAGTGTGCTTCAGCCTGGTGACCTTCCAAGCTCACACACACCTGTAACACCAGCGATTTCCGAGGCTGAGGCAGGAGGATGGCAAGTTCAAGCCCAGCCTGGGGAATTTAGCAACTTAAGGGGAAGTTTTATCAAAATAAAGGAGCTGGGGATGTAAGTTGGGCTATGGGTTTGGTTCCCAGAACCACAAACAGACAACATAAAATGTTCTGTCTCTGCTTTTTCTGTTTTGAGTCAGGGTCCCGTTATGTAGTTCAGATGATCCTGAACTCACTGTGTAGCCCAGACAGATGCGGTTTCCTCTCTGTTCTTATATCCCATAAAATCCCCTAAAAGCCAATATTGTATTTTATAACAAATAAAAACAAAGCAAGAAAAGAGCCCAACCCTGGGAGCCCCCCTGCAAAGGAACCCCAGGCCCAGCCAGGGCCAGCTGTCTGCTGCCTCCTCGGGTGACACTGAGATGTGCCCCTTCCAGAGATGGGGACACACTAACAGAGGAGTCTGTGACCCCCAAATCACAGGGATTCTAGTCCCAACCCTGTTCGGCCTGTTGGGGTAACATCAGCCTCCAGTTTGTTCAGTGACCTTAGTCACAGTCCTTGCTTGGTTCTGGGAAGATCTGGTTTAGGCCGGCATCTTCTGGGAGTGGGGGGCTGAGCTCAGAGGGGCCAAGTGACTTACCCAACGATACACAGCACATGCGCAGGGCCCGGAGATACAGAGCACGGTCTCAGGCTCCGCCTACTCCTGTCCCCGCCCTGCCCCATCTCGAGACACCTGCCCGGCTGGTGCAGAAGCCTGTGGGGCGGAGACAGGGCGGGAGGACCGCGACTCCCAGCTGGGCGGCTGCTTGGTGACCATGCTAGCACGTGTGTGGGCTCCTCGGCTCCCCCGTCTTCTATTTCTTTCCACACCCTCACGTGCCTCCAGCACCCAGCACAGCTGCCACCCTCGGCTGGTGCTCGGCCAGCCAGGGAGGGAGGCAGCAATCATCTGTAGGGCCAGGGTCACAGGAGCCAGCGACACTTGGGCATGGGGGACCCTCACGGTGGACCCGGGGCACCCAGCTGTTGCTCCTGTGGGGGTGCACAAGAGGGACAGAAATTCTGGAAGGAGCGTTCAGGGCCCAGCGGAGGTGCCCAGGGGCACATCCAGGAGGCCCCACCCACCCTGCCACAGCAGGTCCTTCCGGCCCCTGCCTGCCTCCAGCAAAGGAAGGACACAGACTGAGCGGCCCGGGCCCAACGTAGAGACTGAATCTGAGCAGTGTGGACCCGGGAAAGGACTCAGGCCTGGCCCCCTGCAGAGTCCCCGGCGCCCCCAGCGAGGGTGGCTGCGGGCACTGTAGTCCCACCTGTGTGTCTCTGTCTGTGGCACCATGAGCCTGAGGCCCCTGACATCGGCCTCCATGGCCCTTGGGAGGGCAGCTAATGTGCCAGTGCCTGGGCCCTGGCCCTGATGGCACTGGCCAGCGGGTCTGGGTGATGCCTGGCGCTCTGCATTTTTCACACCAAGCCAGATGGGGGATAGAGTGACCTTTGAACTTCACCTTCCTGGCTTCCTGGGCTTTGCTCCCTGAGGGCTAAGCTCCCACCCCACAATGCCCCCAGCAGGTGCTGGCTCTAGAATGTGCCCAGTGGCTGAGGCTGGCAGTGGGCCTGGATTGCCCTTGGGCCCCTGGCCCTTCTCCTTAAGGCCTGGTTGGGTGGGCATGAACCCAAGCCATGGCTGGAGTTCCCAGGAAGGAACAGAAGGAAGAAAGGGGAGAGGGTGACAGGAGGGGCCCAGGAGGGACTTGCAGGGGTCAGTGATCCCGCTAAGTTGGGTGGGCCTTGGGAGACTTGTCCTGGCAAACTTCCAGCCAGTGGACAGGCTGGCCACAGGAAGCAGCCCACCAGCTGCCTAGCATGCCAACTGGGCACATGGCCAGGCCCTGCCAAGAGGAAGTGCCCCGGCTGGCTGTGCCAAGCTACCAGATGCTTCTCTGCCTCCTGTTATAGCCATCCTTTCCTTGGCCAGGGAGGGACATGGAGAGGGGACAGGGGACAAGAAAGACCAGCATCTGGGCAGCAGGCTGAGCCGCAGCTGGGCACACAGGGGCCGCCTTCCATGGCAAGGAGCCCTGGGCACCATGGCAGCCGTCCCTGCAGATGATTCGCACAGCGAATGAGTGAAAGAATGAAAGAATGAATGAAAAAGTGGGCAGAAGCACCAGCGTCCCTGCTTTTTGCACAGGGTGGCTGACAGTCACAAGTTGTGCTTTTCATCTCCTCCTACTTCATCCTCCACCCCTGACGTGACACAACACAGCACCTACACACACACACACGGGCACATCTCTACACACCCACACACACGGCTGCACGCATGCGGAACTGGAGCGAGCCCTCAGCAAAGGACACAGGGACGCAATGACACACGTCCACTGCCCCCGAGGGCGCACAAACATACATGACCAGCGGCACCTGCGTCCTCACCGCCCCGCACACGGGAGGCCTCGGGTGGCACTGTGTACACGTGCAGACACACACTCGCAGACACACTGATCACTTTAAACACCTGTGCGTCCAGCATGGCCACTCCTGCTTCTTTCCCACCCTGGGCTCCTTTTGTGGACAAGGTGCTTGTCTTTGTTCAAACCTTGCCTGAACTTTGTGAGAACATCTGCTGGGCTCAGTGACACCTCCTTCTAGCCCCAGGATGCTCCCTGTCCTGGGGAAACAGAAAGTGACAAACTTAGTCTGGTGTGATCACGCAACTCAGAAGTTGTTTCTTGAGCACCCCCTGGATGCTGGGTCCATGCCAGGCGTGGACCCACCTGGGAGGAAGGTCTAGTCTCAAGGAGGAGGAAAGAGGCAGGCCAGCTTAGGTGTACTCTCTTGCCGTCATGCGCACAGAACAGGGAGTGATCCGGGCCTTTAACAGAGGGCCAGGCAGGCTGCCTCCGTCCGTTCATGCTGTGTAACAACATCCCCCAGGACGGTTAATTCACACGCAGAGATGCTTGCAGTTCTGGGGGATGGTAAGTCCCAGGCTGAGGCAGCAGGACTGCTGTGAATTTGAGGCCTGCCTGAGATACATCGTGTGTTCAAGGCCAGCTAGAATACACAGTGGGACCCTGTCTCAAAAAATAAATGAAAAAATCGTACTTTTGATAAAAAAAACTGCAGCTTCAGAACACAAACCCAGGAAAAACGCTTAAGGGCCTTGAAGACCATAAGGCAGAAACTAGGCCCTAGGCCTCTCACCTGTGCCCCTCTGCCAACCCCAGCTGGGGGGCTCCGCTATTAGACACCACCAGGTTCCCATGAACAGACGCACCTAGGGATGACAAGACCCCTCTCTCTGTCTGTGTACATTGAAGCTTCTGCCGAATAACCTCTTTCCGCCTCTTAGCAAGGCGTTCTGGAAACGCTTGCTCTGTGTGAAGTCGGCGGGCCAGTCCCTGCCCCATGGGTGAGTGTGTCCCTCCTGCTCTGGGACCTCAGTGAGCCTGCCTGTGATGGGCAGGCTGAGCAGGCGGTGGAAGACATTTGTTGTGGGTCTGCGGTCTCCGTGGCGGGTGACATGTGACCCGCGCATGCTTCTCTTCCTCTGAACTCACTGGAACCTGAAGGGCAGGAAGCCCGGGAAGCCATAGCTCAGGGATGAACATACCCACGCTGTCTGCCAAGTTTGAGAAACGTGTCAGCCCGCGGCCCCTGTGGGTAACCCCCCGGGGGACCCACTTCCTCTGGCCCAGGAGACCCGGATGCCAGGTGGAGTCAGCTCCCCGGGAACTGTGCCCTCCTCCTCTCAGGGGCTGCTGCCCGCCTGGCTCTGGTCCGCAGTGGGGGTGCGACTCACGCCTCTTCTCCGGTCTGCTGTGCTTCTCTACCCCCCCATCTCCCTCTAGGACTCCCTTGCTGTGCTGTTAGCCAGTCCCTCCCAGAACTGTCTCTGTCCACCTTGAGCTTTGTGATCAGCCCCCCTTCCAGCCTGGCTCACTTCCCGACCCCAGGGGCGCAGAGCTGGGCAACGCAGGTCATGCAGGGCACCGATTCTGTCATTTCTCCGCAGAAAATGGGCCAATTAGGGCCTCGGGGCTGTTCAGGCAACGGAGCAAGAAGAAAGCAGAAGCATCCCCAGGCGTTGGAAAACCAGAGACAAAGCCAAAAGGGCACAGCCAACAGAGACGGCAGCTTGGCAGCTTCCGGGGTCGCAGCCATGCACCTCCCAGCAGGGGTGGCTGCGCTCCTCAGTGACCTCAGGCTGCATCCTCCCCTCCCCCCTCCGTACCCCTCCCCCTCCGTACCCTGTCTGTCCCCCCCCACACCTCTGGATGCCTGATGTGCAGTGGCTGCCATGGACCTGCTGAGTGCGGGGAGCTGGGGAGGCCGGAAGGCGCCCCACGCGTGTAAGGCCAGTTTCACCTGCTGGTCAGTCCCCGGGCCCCTGGCCTGCTCCCTGGCAGGGCTCTTCCAAGCTGCGGACAGAGTGGTTATGCCTGTGACATGGCCTAGACCCAGATGGGGCTTCTGTAAGGCGACGGGACGGGGGCGGGGGGGGACTGTTAGCGGACTTCCTGCTGGGGGTGGGGTCGAATCAGAGCAGCCACGGTCGGTGTGAGCTGGCTGGGCCCATCTCCCTCCCAGCTAAGTGTGCACTGAAACCTTCATGAACCGTGAGCCGAAGAGAGCTTTCCTTCCTGACAGCGCTGTCCCAGCAAGCAGGGAAGTAACTAGACAGGCCTGAGCTTGGCACCCTCATCTGCGGGGGCTCACGGCATGGAAGGACAGACAGACAACCAGGCAAGGACACCACTAGACGATGCTCCTGCAGGCCATGGACTGAGAACATCTCTAGGGCAGGAATCTGAGACTGTTTAACAACCCCCCGGGACAGGGCTGGGCCCGGAGTCTCCGGAAAGACTTGATGAAAGGAAGGAGGGAGGAGAGGGTGGACGTACCGGCCCAGGCTCTGCACCCAAGGCGTGGGCTGCCTTTGCTCTTCCTGGGCTTCTCTTCTCCACGGGCGCCTCCCCACTGCCCAGGTGTGCTTCTGCCTTTCTGAAACTGCCCTCTCACCGTGCACCGCACCTGTTACCACCAGAAATCCTGGATTTTTTTTTTCTATTCACCTTACTGGAGCTACAACCTCTTGGTTTCCTCCTAGCCAGGGAGATGGATGGAATGCCGGATGGTTGGATGGGCAGGTAGATGAAGGGGTGGGTGGGTGAGTGGATGGGGTGGTCGTGGGTGGTGGGTGGACGAACAGATGGATGGATGGGTGAGGGTGTTGCAGTCTTCCCAAAGGAAGAGCAGAGAGCAAAGGGGAAGCTCCAGCTTTTATACATTTGGTCAAAGGTTTTGCTTTTTCTCGCGATGTCTGGTGAGCTTACAGAAACAACACAAGGGGGCAGTTTTGTATTTTAACCCTGAAAGAAGACAGGGCCCCATGAATCATATAAGAACAGAGTGTCATAAACTTTTTTTTTTTTTTTTTTTTTGAGACAGGGTCTCACTTTGTAGTTCAGGCTGGCCCTGAGCTCACTATGGAGCCCAGGCAAGCCTCGAACTCAGCAATCCTCCTGTCTCTGCCTCCCAAGTGCTGGGATGACAGGCGTGAGCCACCACGTCCGGCATTGTAGTATGCGGTGTTGATTGTTGGTGGGCGTGTCTCCACGCCCAGCATTATATGTGGTCACCGGGGATCGAACTCAGGACCTTGCGCTTGTGAGGCAGGCGCCGGAACCACTGAGCTAACCCTCCGGCCTGTCATAAACTGTTTTCACAGGACACAGTTGTAGATTTTGTCTGTACCAGAACAAGGAGTCACAGCTACGGGGCGGGGTGAGGCATCTAAGGCTGGCATGAATTTAAGTCCTGCCTCAGGTAGGTGGATGGGTGGATGGATGGGTAAGTACATGTAATGATCCATCAGATTATCGTGCAAGAGGACCTCATCCGAAAAGCCTGGCTGGGGCTGGGAATGTAGCTCAGCGCTGCAGCACCAGCCTGGCAAGCGCGAGGACCTGGTACCAGAAAAAAGTCTGAGTGACAGGCGATGAATGACATCGACGCATCTCAGATCCTGACTAAATGCCCCTCAGAGGCACTAGCTGGCACCTAACACGCGTCAGATGTGGCGGAAGACCCTGAGGATCCCGCCGTGAGCGCACACGCACGGCCCGTGTAGTGTGTCCGAGGAGACAGAAGCAGGTGCTTCTCGGCTCACGCCCCGGGCTGCACCTCGGGACGGAGAACACTTGGGAAACTGAGTAAAGAGGAGGCGCTCGCGTCACTCTCCGGAGAGCTCCGGGGAGGCCTCCCGGAGGAAGCAAGACAGAGATAACGAGTAGGGCAGGAGAGCGAGCCAGGCAGCCTGTGCCAGGCCAGGGGCCCGGGCGCCGGCAGGTTTCATTGGGAGATCAGAGGTTTCACGCCATGGGAGCCATAGGCTCCCGGCCAGCACTGCGCATGCGCCCAGGGAGGCTTCCCAGGGACCGAGGTCCGCGGGCCTGTCTCCTGGTAGGGCGGAGGCTATTTCCTTCTGGCCTTCCCATAAATAACACTGTGCTAAATCTCTAATTCGGCTGCAAATTAAAAAGCAGGAAATCTTGTACTGCTTTCCTTAGCGATAAAAACCAAGAGAACAAAAGCAGAGTTAACCTCTTTCCCCCAAATTTCGTTTCTCATATTGACCAACCCAAAGTTGTTTTATTTCAAACCCATCTAAAAATGAATCCATTTGGTATTTATAAGCCAAAAGGTTAAAGGGTTCAGAAGCCAAAGCTCATGCCAGTTAAAATAATACTCGGCTCTACTGAAGAAAAGTGGAATGTTGAAGTTTATTCTTTTGATTAAACAAGACATTTTCTGGCATGGGCCTTTCAGAAATTCCTTCCAAGTATTTATAGTAGCTACAATGAATGCACTGAAGAAAGTAGAGTTCACGTGTTGAATGGCCATGTCAAATAATCTAGGAAAATACCAACTCGTGCGTGTCAGTGTGTCTGTGTAACTAGGGACGGAATCTAGGGTCTCATGGATGCAAAGCAAATGCTCCAGCCCTGAGCGACATCCCAGCCCTTGCGATATTTTTAGTATATGTGCTGCCAAAGTGAGCACCCCCTTGCGATATTTTTGAGTAAAGTCTTGCTAAGTTGCCCAACAGAGGCTCAGACTTGCAATACTCCTGCCTCAGCCTCCTAAGTAGCTGGGATTAAAAGCGGTGTGTGTCAGGTTGCTCAGCTATGGAAACAATTTAAAAATTCGGGTCTGTGTAGTTACAAAAGTGAAAAGAAAGCAAATCCCTCTATGAAGGTACAGTTGACGGCACTAGAAAGGGAATCCACAGCTCTCTGCTTCGGAGCAGCTGCGCCTCTCCAGCCAGCAGCCCAGGTGGGAAGCAGACGGTGGGGGCAGGTGCAGGCAGGTGCGGGGTGGCCGCATCCCCCAGCTGGTCTCTGGGGACAGCTCCTGGGGGGGGGAGTGGTCTTCCTGAGGGCGGAGAAGCCACTGCCACATGTCCCAGGCAGAGGGACGTCATTCAGCAGGGCCAGGGCTCAGAGGCAGGAGACGTCACGGTCCTGAAGACCAGCGAGAAAGGAGAGGCCCACCTGGTCCTGCCCGGGGGCCCAGCCTGTCCCGTGCTCCTCCCCCGGCCTGTCCACGCCTCCTCTTGGCCCTGCAGTAGGAGGGCCCCCGGGGGTCCCAAGGCTGCCTGCCGCCCTTCCCCCACCCGCTGCCCTGGAGGCTGGCAAATAGAGGCACCGTTATACGTTTTCAAAAGCCCAACCATTTAAGGAAATCTTAACCTCCCCTGTGTCCCCAGGGATGGGCGTGGGGGTGGGGTCAGCGACTTGGGTGGGCGGGCAGGACCCCAAGTCCCTGTGCGGCCCTCTCCTCGCCAGGAGCCCTTGCCCCACCCTGAGACCCAGCTTGGCCAGGACCGGGAACCCGCCTGAATCTGTCCTGGCAGACCGTGGGAATGCGGCTGCCGCTTTCTTTCTCTTTTTGTATTACTTTTTATGGGAAACCGACATATAAAATGCTCTATTAACATATGCGTGTTTGGAAGAATGTGTTGGCTGATAGAGGCAGAAATGCATGGGGGCTGGCGGCTCTCCCTGCACCCCGGAAGTGTTGTCCGGCCTGCTCCCAGGGCGCCGTCTGGGGCTTAGGAGAGGCGCTGGGTCTGCGTCTCCCGCGGCCTGGTCCTGGTGTCCGGTGAAGGGGGGCGGTGAGGTGCGGGGCGTGCGTGACGCATGTACGCGGGCCAAGCACGGCTCTGAGGCCCCCCCCACCTCCGCAGTCCCCCGCCGCCACCCTCCCGTCTGTGTCCCGCCCCCATCAGGCGTGTGGGAGCCCGTGTGTTCTGGGCGCTCGTGTGTGGGTGTGAACACGGTGTGGCGGCTGTCAGGGAGCAACAGGCGCTATTTAAAGGGTTCAGGCGGAGCTACCGGGAGGAGCTGAGAACTTCACAGAGGGGGAGGGGCTGCGGCAAGGGCCCCTGACCACCCTGCTCTCAGCAGCCGGCAAGACGGGACCAGAGGCACCACGCAGCCTGGGGAGCCAGGCGTGGTAAGGAGGCTGAGGCGGGAGAGTCACCGCTGCCTCCCCAGCAGTGCCCCGTGGGGCTCCCAGCAACGCCACTTCCCTGAGCCTCAGCTCCTCCTCTGCTCGAAGGGACTGATGGTGAGCAGGGTCCCAGGACCATGGTGAGGTCCAGGGGCCTTCAGCTGACCGGCAGGCGGCCAGGCACATCCTCAGAGCTCAGTGCGAGACCATCCTTGTCCTGCCCAGGGAGGCCGAGCCACAGGTGACGGGAGCAAGAGGCTGCTGGGAGAAGCAGGGGACAGACAGAGGTGACTTCTGCCCAGGCTGCACCCAGAGGTGACATGGGGTATGGGGTGCTGACAGGTGGGTGGCCTCAGGTGGGGAAGGGCAGGGAAGAGGGTAAGTAGAGGCAGAGAGGACAATTTGAGGAGGCCCAGCGAGGTCACAGGGAATCCTGCCACCTCCAGCCATCTGCCTGGGCCTGGGGTTGGGCTGGTCCCACCATGGTCACCATGAGGCCTCCCTCCGCCACTCTGCCCACTGGGGACAGCGGGAGCTGTGAGGATCCAGGTCACCTGCTGCCTCCCCTAAGGAGGTGACAGCTGTTGGCCCTGGGGTAGCATGTTCCAGCCGGTGAGGACCAGCAGCAGGGCCTTTCTCTGTCAGTGTGCCGCCCCGGGGCCCCCAGGGCTCTCCCCAGAGCATTTCTAGGTCTGCTGCAGTCCTGACCTGTCCCCGTGGCACTGACGTCTGGTTGCCCCTGGTCATCTATTCTCCCCTTCTTCCTGATGAATGGCTCTCCAATATTTGGTTACACACAAGTCTGCTCAGAACAAAAACTACATTTCCCAGCCCTCTTTGCAGTGAGGTGCAGCCATGTGACTTAGTTTGGCCAATGTAATAAAATTCTGACTTTGGGGCTGTGTCCTTTTTCAGCCCCTTTGCCTTTCTCCTCTGGAATGCAGACAGGAAGGCTACAGCTTGGGGAAACCTCTGTGAGCCACGAGCCAGAAGGCACATTTTGATGACAAGCAAATGCGAAGAAACGCTGGTCCCTGGCAATGGCAGTGCTGATGCACCAGTCTGGGAGACTTCTCTTTGTTAACTGGAGAGAGGAATTAATTTATTCAAGCCACTTATTTTGAGACAACCAGGGCCCACCACAGTGAGATAAAGAGCTGGGACAATAAAATAAACCTCTAGGTGCAATAAACCCTTAGCCTCTGTAGCATGGCCGGATTTGTTTGCTCTGAAGAGGCTCCACTTGGAGCCCCGGTCAAGTGGGGCCCCTGAGTGGCCCCTTGGTGTGTGGTATTGACCTGTGTTACCTTCCAGGGCTGTTTTGCTAAACACGGGCTTTTCGTAGCCCACAGAGTCTGATGGTGGCCGGAATAGGACAAAAGTATGGCAACTGTCTTTGCGTGCATCTGTTCCCTGTGCAAAAAGCTGCAGTGGTGCCTGTGGGAGCGGGTGTGCATTTGTCTTTCTCTCTCCCCTCCGTTTCTCCCACTATCATTGCTCCAGACCCCGAAGGCTAAAATGTTTTGTGCACAACGATGGTGACAGTTGTGTGGCCTCAGCTGGGTGGGGTGGTGCAGACCCTTCATCCCAGCCCTCTGAGAGGCTGAGGCAGGAGGATCCAAGTTCAAGCTCAAAGTGGGCACCTTCCTGCCTCAGTGAGAAAATGTCTTAAAATAAAAAATTTGAAAAAGACCAGATGCAGCTCAGTGTGGATTCCTGGGCTTCACCCCTAGTGCTGCCGAATAACAACAGTAACATCCAACAGCCTGCGGCCTAAGCTGACTCGGACCACCTGGTGATCCTCGGCCCTTAAGAAACATCCTGTGGAACGGTGCCTCTGGCCAGCAGGAACTTTTACTGATTCGCTCACCCTGGAAGGTCAGTGTAGTTGCCTCTCTGCCCCTTCAGAGAGCAGGTCTTGGAGAAACCTGGCACATATTAGGTTCTCAATAAATACTTGATCAGTGGTGATGGAGGGACAAAAGGGTATTTTTGTTCCTCCCTTCCTGAGTCCTCTTTTCTCAGTAGCTTGAGGAGGTGTGAACAAAAACAGAGTACATGCTGCCACCGAGCACCCCAGGTGCGAAGGAAGGCTGTGTCCTCATCGCCGGATCTGACACTGTGTCACCACTGGATTTCCCCCCAAGTCAAAGTGACCATGACAGGTAAACGTTCTGAGTCAGTTCAGGACATGGAGGCGACCTGGAGAGCGCAAGCAGACACGCCCGGAAGAGGACTCCGGAGCCGCCGCAGAGAACCGCGAGAGGGATGAGATCGGTGTGGCTGCATCGAGGGGGAAGATTCTGAGAGGCAACGTGGCTTTTACGCCAACAAATATTTTTACATTTAAACACCACAGTTTTCGGTCACACCTGTACACGGAAAACACCTTTGCCCCCATCCTGTGGGCAGTACCGGACTCTGCGATGGCACCATGCTATCACACTCTCAGTAGCTCAGGCACGAAGCCCGCTCTGCCCCGAGTGCTTCCATGTGCTGGCCACGTGGCCTCACACAAGCCCCTTCCCCTGGCTGGCCTCCGTTTCCTTGTATGTAAACAGAAAAGGTCTCCCATAGCTCTGGAACTCTGAGGTTGCTCTGTGGAAAGGAAACACAAGGCATAATTGCTGTCACAAGTGTTTCTTAGGTGCCAAGCACCTTAGATCGCCCAGTTGCATCTTCACAAAGATGCCCTCAGCGGGGCCCTTTAACAGACGAGAAATTGGAGGCTGGGGTGGAAGGAGCCCCCAACTCTCATGGAGGTGGTAGGATTCGAACTCAGGTGTCTGCCCACGGGCTCAAACTCTCGGACTCCACTGTGCACACAGAATCAGGCTTCATGTTCTCCCCCACCACCGAGGCCTCAGAAGGTGGAGCGGGGAGCTGGGGGCTGGGGCGCAGCTTGTGTTCTGAGCCTTCACCCCCATCCCTGGGTGGCGCGTTTGAGTTTGGAGATGCCTGCGGTGGCGGGTGGGGAGGAGGGCTGCTGATATGACAGCTGTGGGAGGAGTCGGGAAGGCAGGGGAAAGAGCTGCACAGGCACCGTCACGTCATCGGGGACCGTGCCAGGGAAATGTCAGCACAGCATGTGCTGGCTGCGACAGAAGACGAGAAACCCATCGCTGGCGGCCTTGCTGCGAACACCGCTGCTTCCAGCGCCTGTCTAGGGGGATTAGGCACTTGACGGCGCCTTTCAGCACCGCGGACAGCACCCGACGCCGCCTGGGGTCTGAGGAGGGCACCCAGCCTCAGGGTACCGGGCGTTGAAGCAGGCGGGAAGGGCTGGCCTTGTCCCGTCGCCCTAGGGACCCGCCAACTGCTCGGGGAGGAGACTCGCTGGCAGGAGCTGGCGCACAGGCAGCGGCGAAGGGCCCCACCAGCCTCTGTCCACGCGCTGGGCTGTTCCTGAGCAACGGCCGCGTGCCCGCCTCTGCCCAGACACCAGGCAGCGAAGAAGACCCTGCCTGGCCCTGGAAAGCTCGTCGTCGGTGGAGGAGCCCGAACCACATAACTGACAGGGGAGATACGTGAAATAGCTCACACTTACGGAGTGCTTGCTGGGCGCCAGGACCGGGCCAGGAGCTGCTGCTGACCCCACTGCGCAGGTGGGGACGCTGGGTCAGGTGACCGGCCCGAGGGGTCCGGTTAGGGCGTGGCCGCGCAGAGCCTGGCTTCGGCGTCTGGTTCTGGAACCCGCAGTTGCAGGAGGAGCAGGTGGGAAGCAGAGGATTGTGCCCCAGGCTGCGGGAGACTTCCTGGAGGGCCAGAAGCTGAGCAGGGCCTGAGAGCGTCCCTTGTGCGTGGCCGGAGGAAGGCCTGGCAGAGGAACGCGGGGCGGGGGTGAGAGCACCGGACAGGGTGGAGCCCCCAAGGGCTACACTGAGTCTCAGCCAGGAGCACAAGCAGATCGCGCAGCCCCGCAGAGGCAGCAAAAGGTTTTCCACACAGACAGAAGGTGATCAGCTTTGTCTTCTGGAAAGGCGTCAGCGCCATTCGCTGGCATTTATTGACGACTGTGTGTACTGGTTGATGCTGGAGACCAAACCCAGGGGTCGGTGCCGTACCCCCAGACCATTCAGTGGATTTTGAAAGCACCAACACAACCTACATTAATTCCAATTTTTGATCAATTAAGGACACTGATTAACTCTGAAAAAACATTTCCATTCAAAGAGCAAAGTGAAGGGTCTGAATATCAAGAGGGACCTCAGCCATGCAGACTGTCCCAAAGACCCAGATGGCTGAGACCTTTCTGCACCTTTCCAACCCTGCCCACCCCACAGCTCCCCTGGGGGCTGGAGCCCCGGTGTCCTGACTGACAACCGAGAGCTGACGATCCTTCCTCTGCCTCACTTTCCCCCTCCCCTGCCCCCCACCCCCGGCAGGCCACACCCCCTACAGGTGTGCCTCACTTGTTGCTGCTGACTGGCTAGTGAGGTGGCCCTGAGCAGCAGCCCTCTCCTTCATAGGTCTATGGTGTGGTGACATCACAGAGGTTATTTGCATACTCACCAGCCAATCAATACTTTCCTTCCCTCAACCAGCCAGTCCCTTCCTTGGTGGGGTGGAGCTTTGTGCTGGCCGTAATGAAGCTGCCTTTTATTGAACATTTACTATGGGCCAGGCCTGTGAAACATATTCCACAAGTGTTCTCCCATGCGGTGCACATAATGACCACCTCTGGGAGGAACTACTTTTCTTCCCGTTTTTCAGATGAGGAAACTTCCAAAGTTTAAGTGTTTACCTGCAGCCATGCGGTGAGTGGCCAAACCTGGGCCGAGCCACAGCAGTCCTGTGGCGGCGATGCCGTGACTCCGCGAGCTGGTTCCATGATCGCAGAGGCCCATCTGGCCCTCCACCCTGCGAGGCAGAGGTGCCAGGTGGAGGTAGAGGTGCCAGGGGGACAGATGCAAATGGCAGATGCCAATCCAGGCTCCCTGTGCTCACTCCGGGCTGCCACAGGTGACGGGTTCCAGCCAGGGCCCTGCCCCTGCCATCCAGCTGCTCCCAGGAGGGGATGAGGGGCACCATAGCCTCTCACTAAACCACACCTCTGTTCCTGTCCTCTCTCTCCCTGGCCCTTAGTTCCCACAAACACTTGGTCAGCCAAAGGAAATTAGTGCCTGTCCCGACACTGGGGACAGAGAGGCCATCAGGGTGATGACTGGGGGTAGTCAAGGGAGGTGATACCTGGGGGTGGTGGGCGGCTGAGCAGGCCTTGCTGAGCTAACTCATGCGGCGGGCAGGCAGAGGGCTAAGCAGGTGGTCATTTGGCGCCATCTGGTGGTAGATCTATAAATGACGGCAGTGGCAGGTGCGGGCAAAGGAGGAAGCAGAGAGGTGGCAGAGAACGGGCCAGGCAGCAGGGATGGCTATATGCTTTAACAGACCAGTGTTGGTCCCAGACAGGGCTTTGGGCCACCCACAGCTCCTCCCTAAGCCTCTGTTTCTTTAAGGGTAAAATGCAGAGAAATAACCCCAACCTTATAGTATTTATTGTGATTAAGAATATGGTGAATGCGGGC
>PVIC010042700.1:0-15673 GCA_004025085.1 Thryonomys swinderianus
TGTTTGAGTTAGGTATGTTTCAGATCACATGGTCCAGTGTAACCATTTTCAAATTGGGAAACAGGATAGGTGAAGGGAACAGATTTAGACTTTTCAAAAGAAGGACTGGCAGATCCAGCTCTTACCTAGAATCCTAAGGTGTTTTGGGGGGTTTTAATGAGGTAACACTGGAACAAGAGAGAATGAAGAACGTATGCACACATTTAAAACTGTCCAGCCTGTTCATTTCCTGTGTTGAAGACAGAACCTACTATCATCTGTGCATTTGAAAAGGATGACAGAAACCTGTAAGTTCTTCTGTGAATAGTCAAGGACTATAACATTATGACAGCCTTTATTTCAAACCAATAATTATTAAGTGATACATCCATTCTCAAGGTCTACTGCAGCATTTGAGCATTATGAAAATGAACATGGTCATTTTTTTTTCCTGTTCCTTGACTTGATAGTCTAATATTCAGGGGAGGGGGTTGAAATATAAATGAAATTAATTGTCATAAATGCTGCACAGAAGTATTTAGAAGTGTAAAACACAACATGGTCAGTGAGAAAATAAAACACTTCACAGAGGCAGAGACATTAACTTGATCTGGAAAGATAGGCAGATGTGTGTATAATATATGCAAACATACACAATAACATCTTTGCCTCTAACCATTTTGGCTCAGTGAGAAATTGTGATTTCAATTTTTTGCATGTGCAGGGTCCCTTCAGGAGTGAATGTGGAAGAGGCAGAAGTTCATGGATTGTCCGTGGGAAAGAAGTCAACATCCAAGATAGATCGAGACCTAAGAGAAGGTAAGTGCCCATGTGCTTTTACCCCTACAAGGAGGAGAAGAGGGCGAACTGAACAGTTCTGATCTAGAGCAGACAGAACCCTCGTTTTCTAGACAAGGAAGAGTGAGACTAATCCAGGAAAGTTTATCAGCCTGGAAGGCTTACAGAATGTCTCAGATTTGTACAGCTTCGCAGAAGTGATCCTAATTCTCTCCCTCAGGGGCGCCAACCTGTGAGTTAGGGAGGGTGATTTGCTCGTCCCATCCTGAGTCAAATTCCAAGGTCTTAGAAAGGTCACAGGACCTAACTGGCTCACACAGTCAACCAGCGAGGTCAAAGTAACACGGGCTCAACAGCGTCTCTGAGGAACTTGGGGAGGAGACAGGTCACGTGAGACATTCTGTTGGTTCACTTAAGATACTTGAAGGATATAGACCCGAGCACCGTTTTCAGGAAAAGTAGATTAGATGTTTAACTTTTTTCAATGTTAGAAATTAAACCCAGAGCCGTATACACGCTAGACCTCTTGTTTAACCACTGAGTTACTTCACCAGCCTCAAATTACACTGATTAGATTAACAGAAGTGTGGAAGCAGCCACTGTAGGTGCTCAGACAAATCGAGCGAACACTCAGAAATAGAAACAGCAGCACATTGCATGCCCAGCTGGTCGTGTAAGATCAAAATGAGTTGAATCATGGTTGGAATGTTGCCAAAAGCAGTTTTTAAATAGAGCCAAGTGTTGTAGTGATAAACTATTAGCAGTGTTAGTAACATCAGTAGCAGTAATCCTTAACAATTGTTGCTTCTATATCTTTGATCATCTTTCAAGGAGGTTTACATACACTTCATTTACTACCAGCTGTGTGCAGTTGTGTGAGGGATATGGCTAGTGACTTGGGCCGAATCTCACAACTCACTGTATGTTGGGCAGGCTTTTGAACACAGATTTTGGAATCTAATTCCCATTGCCTTCTTCACCTACTGTATGGGGTGGAAACATGTGTACCCTCAAAGTGTAGCCTCTATATTCAAAACAGCTTTCCCTGAGTGTTACAGTTTGTCTATCAGTGTTCACTCCTGGAGCGTCTAGCGGTCAGGGGCAGTGGCTTGTGGGTGGTCATTGGATGATGGGGGTTGTGGTCTGGAAGGGCTTATCTGCCATCCCAGGGGTTCCCTGCCACTGTGTCCTCCACCAGGCTCTGTGCCATGTTTCCTACCCTTAAGCCACCCCACCAGGGACTAAAGTCTCAGCGAGAAGAAAGTGATTATGCCACTGGGGATCCATGGTGGGTTGGTTCTAGGACACCTTTGCTTCCTACTGTTCCAAAATCTGAAGATGTCCATGTACCATATATGAAATGGATTAGTACATAACCTATTTATAGCCTCTTGTGTACTGGAACATCCATAAATGACTTACAATACTCAATACAACCAATGCAAGTACTATGTAAGTAGCTATTGTACTCTACTATTCAGGATATAATGTCAGAAAGGACTATAACATGATCAATCCAGACTCAATTTTTTTTTTTTTTTACTATCTTCAATGCAAGCTTAGTTGAATTCTTTGGTACTGAACCATTGATAGATGCAGAGGGTCAACTTTAATGCAAGATACAAAGAGGCTTTCAAAAGCCTGCATTGAGAAGTACAGTACTTCCTTCTCCAAGAGAGCTTGTCAGCACATTCCTGTAGCTGATTTGGAAACTTCTGGCTCTCTGCAAGTCGTACGTTTCCCAGCCCTTTCCTTCCTTAGCTTCCAAGTCAGTTTGAGGCAGTAAACAGGATCATTTCTCATCTCATCTGACCTGGACCTCAGTTTTTAGCCACAAAGCCCAAGCTGTTTTACAACAGCCAGAAAGTTTCCTGGTCAGCCAGAGTTCATGTTGGGTTTTCAACTGAGAAATCACCCAAGAGGAGCATGCCAGTAGCTCAACACTTTGCCATAAGTGTTTGGGAAACTCCAGGACAGGGATCTGACTTTGCCAGATTGCAAAACTTTTTTGGTTTTCAGGAAAACTGATGCCCAACAATGGACTGGGAAGGATGGAAGAAGAGTAGAATGAAGGTCTTTATGTCATGATTTGGGGGCTCCCAAAATCTATCATTTCTGCAGTTTTCTCAGTGGAGCTGGGCAGTGGAATTCAGGATATTTTTCTGGGAACATACTAGACTGAAGGAAAGAAAAATATAACCATTTTTTACACATGTAACCGGATGTGTGCATATTTGTTGTGGTGGAAGCTCGGTTTGGTTTGGTTTGGTTTGGTTTTGACTCATACTCTAAGGAGTTTTCCAAGGAACCTCAGCTCGGCGTGGGGTTTAACACTTGGGCAGTGAGCCTGGAGATGCTGTTCAGTTACGGTTCCTCAGGCAGAGGCCCCAGCCCCTCAGGACTCCCTCCCTCCCACAGCAGTGACTGACCCACCCGGATTCTACCACTGGGGGCTCTCATGACCTTCTCTTTGAAACGGGATAATTTTAGAGCACTCTGCAGGATGCAAGGAAATGTGTTTTCCAGTTTAACAGGAGAAACTTCAGAGAGGATACAAATAAACAACTGGATGGAGAAGCACCCCGGGCAGGGTGTGGGGAACAGGTGCCGTGTGTTCAGCATCTGAGACGCTCTTCATGTCCAGAGCTTGGTCTCTGGCCTTTGCTCCTTCCAGAGGCCCCTGGGCAAAGACACAAATTCAGTCCTTCCACGGTGATGATCCCGGGCTGCGTGTGTCCAGGCTGTGCCTGAAATCGCTTCTTTAGCATATACTCAGGTGACAACAGAAAGAGCTTATTGTAAGTTAAAAACACTCTGTCGTGGGCCGGAGGGTTAGCTCAGTGGTTCCGGCACCTGCCTTGCAAGCGCAAGGTCCTGAGTTCAATCCCGGTAACCACATACAATGTTGAGCATGGAGACTCACGCTCACCAGCAATCAATACCACATACCACAGTGCCGGGCCTGGTGGCTCACGCCTGTCATCCCAGCACTCGGAAGGCAGAGGCAGGAGGATTGCTGAGTTCCAGGCTTGCCTGGGCTACACAGTGAGCTCACGGCCAGCCTGAACTACAAAGCGAGACCCTGTCTCAAAAAAAAACAAAAACAAACAAACAAACAAACAAACAAAAAACCACTCTGTCTTTCAGGAACTATCAAGGGTTCCCAAAGTTTTGAACTAGGAATTAAGTACAATCACCAAATAGATTTCTTATTATACCATCACTGGAAAACTTTTCCAGTCACTAGACATCTAAATAGGATCTAAATGAAAAGCAGTGGCAGATAGAGAAAAAATTCCAAATCAAAAACACTTTTCTATCTTACTCTGGCTGAAAGCACATCTCAGGGAGAGAAATAGCGATGCATACGCCTCAGAATGAAGTGTATTTCTTTTTTATCTCCCTCAAAGAGATTGTCCTTGGTCCTGGTTGCCTGATAGCATCGTTAACACGACTCTGCAGCATTACAGTAAGAGCTGGGAGTTAGCTCAGTGGTGCCGCTGCCTGCCTGATAAGTGCAAGATCATGAGTTCAGTCCTCAGTACCACCGAAAACCAACCAAGAAGTCTTACGATAAGAGTACTCAGGGCCACATCCTGAGTGCTTAACTAAAGCAGTTCTGCCACTTTTCCCTGCTTCCCTCCACCACTGTTTCTCCGAAAGCCGTGCTCAGTGACAATCTCAGAGCCATCCAAGGTAGGAAGGGAGCAGCACGGAACCTGGAATCAGGAGGCTTCATCTCCAGGATTCGATTATTCACTTCTGCTGCACACTCATGGAAACCTAGCATCTCTCTGGACTCAGGCTCTTTCTCTGTAAATGAAGAACCCTACGTTTTTGAGGTGGTACATGAGAAAGTCTTCTGTACACCGTGGAAGACTGAACTCATAGAAGAGCCTGTTGGGCTGTGCACCCTGCTCCGGCCTTGGGTGACTCTGAGGTGTTTGTGGGAAAATGATTCTTCTTGGCAAGAACCGCAGGCAGAGAGCGCAAAGGAGCCCTTGCCTCGATGAGAGCTCCCTGTTGCTGCTGGAGCGCGGTAGCCAGGCGCATACTTTATGAATGAGCGAAGAGCTAACTTGCTTGAGTCTCCTTGCACTGTGGTTACGAATTGGCTGAAGCTGACAGATCTGACCTGGGAGCCACAGCCTGCTGGACGGTGCTGAGATCGGGACACCCTCTTCTGTCTGGTATGCTGCTCGTCCTCTGCAGGCTGCCTTATGAATGACAACGTTTTATTTTTTCTTTCCTTTTTTTTTTTTTTTAAGTAGAGGGTGAGTAATTGTTTCTTGTGTCAAGTGTGGGCATGGAAATTTCTGAAAAACGCCTCTACGCTTAGTGATAACCATCGTAACCACATGAACCATGTAATCTAATACAGATTCTCCCTCAAACTGTTTGCATCTAAACATTGAAGATTTTTTTTAACCCGGTCATTGTGAGGTCTGATTACAGAGAATGTCAATATCTCATTATTTCTCCTGCAGATATCTTTCATTGTGAAATATATTCATCGAGGCCCTTCATTCAGAATTAACACAATATTCCAAGCATTGTTAATTAATGTAGCAATAGAGATTATAAGAATAATAAATACACGGAACTTGGATGATAGACATATTTCTGAAGGCTTCAATCTGATAACTTTAAAATGATCATCTTCAAAGTGATATACCCTCAAAAGAAAAACTCAGAGATCATTTTTGCAAAACACAAATGAGCCTGGTTTATTGCTTTTCTATTTGACTTTTATTTCAATGAATGCTTTTCCATGAACCTATGAGCATCTGGTCTTTCTAGTTGAAGGAACATTTCTTTTTGTATTTCTAAACTGGAGCGAATAGGCGATCAACTCTTCCAAATGTCTCAGGAAAGGTCTACATTTGATAAGAACTACGAATCCTAGTCAGATAAGTAGATGGAAACAACCTTTCCATGTGTTCTATGTTAAGAAATTCTGAATGTGGGGGATGCTACTATTTTGTTTTATTCATGAGGAAAACACTAAATAGCATAAATGTAGCAGCTTCCAGCAGCCATCGACTGTATCCCTGTTTCTATGGGCCACAGGTCTGGGGACAGTGTAGTTGAATTGGTTTCTTTGGGCAGCTCCGGGCTTCCCTGCAGTTGCCAGTCAGGGCTGGGGTCCTCTGTGGGGCTTGGCTCGAAGGGTTTTCTGTCCAGGTGGAAGCAGGATTCAGTCCCTAGAGGGCACTGGACTGGGGTTCTTCAGTTCTTAGTTGCTTGTCAGTCGGGGGACACCCCCCAGTCCTTGCCTCTCGAGCTTTTCCAATGCAGCCACTTACTTCCTCAAAGCTTGCAAACCAGAAAGGGAACAGACTGGAGCTACAGGCAGATGAGAAGCCAGAGTTCTGCACAATAGATGTGCAGGTGCGATGGCCCCATCACTACTGCCTGGCTTTTCTATTTAGAAGCCGGCTCCAGGCTGTACCGCAGCTGTGGGAAGCAGATCACACAAGGTTGTCAAAACCAGGAGCCAGGGACCAGTGAGGGCCATCTGAAGTCTTCCTGACCGGGAGGGAGGGAGGGAGAGAGACGGGAGAGAGGAAGAAAGGGGAGGACGAGGAGGAGGAGCTGAAGGGGGCAGGAGCTGTGTTGAACTGAGACAGCAAACTGCTGCCTATCGCATGACGGCGTGGGAGACTCATGAGGCCTAGTCATACATTTGAAGTTCCAAATAGTCTTTGTCAGTTTTTTTTTTTTTTGAGACAGGGTCTCGCTTTGTAGTTCAGGCTGGCTCTGAGCTCACTATGTAGCCCAGGCAAGCTTTGAACTCAGCAACCCTCCTGTCTCTGCCTCCCAAGTGCTGGGATGACAGGCGTGAGCCACCACGCCCGGCATTGTGGTACGTGGTGTTGATTGTTGGTGGGTGTGTCTCCACGCCCAGCATTATATGTGGTTACCGGGGATGGAACTCAGGACCTTGCGCTTGCGAGGCAGGTGCCAGAACCACTGAGCTAACCCTCTGGCCCTTAACCAAGTATTTTGTAAAAGGTTTCAGCACAATAAAAATCTGAGAAATATAAAATTACATTTTTATATTTATCCAAAAATAGATTCAAACTGGAGGCTTATGGATATAGTTTTGGAACTCAGGATATTTAGTTCTTATATCAATGCCAATTTTAAAAATTAACAAAGTCCCTTAGTGGATGACCGGAATGAGCAACTTATAATTAAGTAATGTCGTGAGATTTCCGTTCCTGACAGGGTCTGGGCACAGTTATGGTCATGTTGACCCGGCTTAAATGTATGAGGTGCGTGTACTTGTGAGTGATGTACTAGGACCCGCTGAAGGCTAAAATTCATCATAGACACAAACATTTTATAGTCGTTTAAGTAGAGAACTGTGTGGTAGGCTATGCCATGACTTATCAAGTTACTACAAGGAGTCATAGCCCAAAGAACCCGGCCAGGATGATTTAGTGGAAAATGCAAGGGTGATGTATGTCATCTGGTGTTTTATTGTCAGCAAAATAACACTGTCCATTTCAGTAAGATGGTTAATTTCAGGTTGGTTATTTTATGGTCTTGCTCTCATTTAATGTAAGTGGCTTTGATGTTGCAGTTCTACGTAACGTAAGTTCACGTTATGTCCATAACTTCATGGCTACAGATAGGCAAGTACAGTTACCGCGCGAGGGGCTTGTTAGCATTGGAGCTTCGGAGGGAGGATGTGCTTTCAGGGAGAGCTGTGCGTTGCCCAAGGTCGGGCAGTGCTGCCAGGTCCTTTCCTGCTCCATTAATCACAGGAGCTGGCGCCGTTTTCACCCCCTGCAGGGTAATGAGTTACATAGCGCGTTCCCTTATTGACCTGAACAGTGCAGCAGAGGTTAGCGGACATCCCGGTCAGGGTTGCCCCTTCCTCCCACGGGTGCGCTCCAGCGCTGCTCTTGCCGTGGGGGCAGAGAGGGGGAGCTGTGCCCGCCCCTCGCCCAGGGCCCCTGCAGTGAGCGCTTCCTTCCCACAGGCCCGGGCCAGACCCTGATCCTTCGCAGGAGTTTTATAGAACGTTAGGAAACCAGTCTGCCGCTCGGCTTCCGGTTCATGACTTGGTGCGCTTTGCTTCATCTAAAGATTTATTCACTGTCAGAGGCTTTTTCTTCACTCCTACTGCATGAAACGTGGAACTCGCCAGGTCTGGATCTTGTCATTCCACAAACTCAGATGTGACCCCAATGCGTCATTTTCTGCATAGACGACAGTGGGGGGCTCTCTCCAAAGGGAGCAGCCTGCGGGAAATTCTCCAGTATGGAAAAGGCCAAAGAAAGACATGAAGCAGAAAGCAGAGAGAAATAATGACTCCGAACACCGGAGAGTGGCGAAGGGATCGGGTGACTTGATGTCACTGCCTGCGCTGAGCCTGTCCGTCCGGGGTTGGGACCCGTGGTCGGCAGCTCTGCCAGGCCGTGACGGAGGTGGGAAGGAGACCCCCAGAAGGGTGAGTCTTCCTCGAGGAGAATCCCATGGGACTCTCAGTCTACTTTTCAGGTGCATCCCGAATACAATGCAAGAAAACAGGCAAGACTGGACACATCGCCTACGATTAGGATGTAACAGGGAAACCTGGGAGTCGTACATCTGTCTGCTCTTTTCTAAACCCGTGCTGTCCATCAGGCCTCCTGATGCGTCATCTGTTTTGCATCCCCACGCAGTCGTGGAGAAACGTGTGTTCCCAAGCCGTCCGCCCGCCGGAAGCTGCGGTGTGTTCTGCCCTCCCTTCTCGAGGACGGAAGTAACGGGGAAAACAATGTGTTCCTTCCCTGCAGGGGGCCCTCTGCTCTACGAGAACGTCACCTTTGTCTACAACTCCAAGCAGCTGAACGGAACGCAGCGCGTCCTCCTGGACAATGTCCTGTCCCCGGAGCAGTGCCGGGAGCTGCACAGCGTGGCCAGGGTGAGGAGCGCGGGGAGGGAGCCGGGCCGCCGAGCTGGCAGTCGGGGTTCTGGGAGGGCCGTGCCTGGGACCGCGTGGATTCAGGGGTGAGGCCTGACACTTCCCTGCTTTGGGGCCAGATCTTTACAGCAGACACACTTTATAGGCTTAAGGCCAGGCTGATTTTCGTGTTTCCGGTGGGCTCTGTATAACTGGTGGCCTAAGTCCTAGGACGGTGGTTTGCTGACGTGTGCCCTTCCTATCATCTGAAGCCTCTGGAAAGTCTCTTTATTTTAATCACTAATCCACCCATGTATAAATCATTGATATTCCATTTACTTCTACAAAATGGCTAACATTTTGTAAGGAGAACATAGCCGGAAGATTGATAAAAATATTTCTTGATTTGGTAGAATTAATTAGACCTGGATCCTACAATAAACTGGGGGTGGTTCCGACAGTCTGTTTCGGCTCCTGGCTTTCTGGGAGCGGAAGTAGAAAGGACTGAGGGCTGGCATCGACGAAACGTCTCGTTTTCCTTCCAGGGAATCACACTTGTTGGTGATGGATACAGAGGAAAAACTTCACCCCACACACCCAATGAAAAGTTCGAAGGTGCCACTGTCCTGAAGGCTCTCAAAGTAAAGTCTTCCCTCTGGGGTCGGGTTCTTCAACATCGATCCGGAGGGGTTTGCCAATGGCATGTATGGGGCGAGCCCGAAATGGAAGCTGTCGGTGCGTTTGGGTGCTGGTGACTGAGCCCGGGGCCTAATGCATACCGGGCTACGCCTCTAGCCATGCAGTTATTTTAAATTGTTCCTTCATCCAGTCCTTCATTTATTCACATTTACATCTCCTATGTTTTCATCTGATCAAAACATGTAACCCCTGTCCTCAACAGGCTCGTGGTCTAGTTACAAAAGCAAATTGAAATAGGTAACTATTTTCTGTTGCAAGAAATACTGTTAGAGGGTCGGAGAGTTAGCTCAGTGGTTCTGGCGCCTGCCTAGCAAGAGCAAGTTCCCTGGTTCGAACCCAGTAACCACATGCAACAATACCGGGCATGGTGACTCACGCCCACCAGGAATCAGTACCACATACCACAGTGCCAGGCCTGGTGGCTCACGCCTGTCACCCCAGCGCTCGGGAGGCAGAGGCAGGAGGATTGCTGAGTTCGAGGCTTGCCTGGGCTCCATAGTGAGCTCAGGGCCAGCCTGAACTACAAAGCGAGACCCAGTCTCAAAAAGAAAAAAAAATCAGTATTATTAGAAATGAAGCATTTACTATGAGAAGAGAGAAGAGGGAGTGGTTGGGTTTCGCTTTTCATTACTTCTTTGGCTTACTGTCCTACCCAGAATCCACGAGCACCTAGTCTCAGGCGGCAGAGTCCGTCCTCCTATAATGGCTTAGGGAAGGCGGCATCCGTCTGTTTCAAGTCCTCCAGGCAACCCGCTGCTTCCCCATGTCTTATCTTCCAGTTTGGCTATGAAGGCCGAGTCCCTCTGAAGAGTGCCCGGCTGTTCTATGACGTCAGCGAGAAGGCGCGGAAGATCGTGGAATCTTACTTCATGCTCAACTCAACGCTGTATTTCTCCTACACACACTTGGTCTGCCGAACAGCGCTGTCCGGTGAGATGTCACAGCCTGTCCTTGTTCCCTCCATTCGCAATGCATGGGAAATGCATCCCTGAAAATGGATGTTCCTAAAGAAAAAAAAAAAAAGAGACAAAGGAGTGTGAATTCCTTGTTTTTCCCATTCCTCCTTTGCTCCTTTAGGTTTCCCTGAAGTTCCAGAAAACTCTACTTTATTCACTATCTCTTTCAAATCCGTTTCTCCCAACTGCTGAGGTCAGGCAGGAAAATGTTTTTCTGTTCGGAGTTCTTTCCTCAGAGTCAAGAACCTGGACTTGGCACGTGTGAGGTCGCAAGCGCTGAGTAGCAGCAGAGACGGTGAAGGGACTGTTCAGAATCACTGAGAGGCAGAGTCCTCCTCAGGCCCGGCCTCTGCCATCTCCTCCTGCGTCCTTTCCTTCTTCCTCCTTGAATGACGGGAAAAGGGGGAGGCGACCGCTTGTGGAGCTTTCGCTGGATGCGGATCATGTTTTCGGTGTCCTCTGCTGCCACCCGTGACGTGTGCGAGGTCTACACACGTGTGTCCGTATCCGCGAACTCTCACGGTCGGAGGGACGGTAGACCGTGCCTGGCGTTCCCCGTGGAGCCCACGGCCCGGCCTCCTCACTCCCGCCCGCTGCCCTCCCGGCTCCGAGGAGAGGAGGGGTCCCTGCCCCCGGCTCTCTGCTGAGGCCGCTGCCCCTCACCTCTCCTCCCTGCCTCTCCTCTGGCGGCAGGTCAACAGGACAGAAGGAATGACCTCAGTCACCCCATCCACGCCGACAACTGCCTGCTGGACCCCGAGGCCAGCGAGTGCTGGAAGGAGCCCCCTGCCTACACCTTCCGCGACTACAGGTACCGGAAGCCGGCACCAGCTTCACACCCAGCTTTGACCCGGTAGCTGGCAAAGACCCACCGAGGCTGGGAAGCTGCGACCTTTGCTTTGTTACCCCGTTCGTCCCTGTGAAGCAGAGACTCCCGAGTCATTCGGGACAGCTGTGTGACTGGGAAGCACTATTCGCCTTTTTTCTTAAACATCATACACATTTGCGGTGCGATCAGCTAGTGTTTTTAATCACGGTGTTGAGGAGACATATCCTTTGTGCCAGGAGTGTGAGTGAGGATCCAGTGCGTGTAGGATCTTGTCACTTAGCTGCTACTCACACCTGTGAAGAACTATATCCACCTTTTATCAGTCAGAAACTGGCCACTCAAAATAAGATACTGTTCGTCAGAAGGATCAGGAGTTGGAGTCACCCTGTATATAATAGCGTGTTAATTATGCAACACTTGGGCCGGAGGGTTAGCTTAGGGGTTCCGGCGCCTGCCTCGCAAGCACAAGGTCCTGAGTTCAATCCCCAGTAACCACATACAATGCTGGGCGTGGTGACTCACGCCTACCAGCCATCAACCAGCAATCAGTACCACATACCACAGTGCCGGGCGTGGTGGCTCATGCCTGTCATCCCAGCACTCGGGAGGCAGAGACAGGAGGATTGCTGAGTTCGAGGCTTGCCTGGGCTCCATAGTGAGCTCAGGGCCAGCCTGAGCTACAAAGCGAGACCCTGTCTCAAAACAAAACAAACAAACAAAAAAAATTATGCAACACTGTCCCTTCAGAAACATTCCTTGGGCTACCCCCCAAGGAGCTCTCCAGCTAGTTTAAACACACACATGTATATACAGCCTTTAGGGTAATTCCGACGAGAGGAGAAGAGAGTTACAAACAATGAGAGTGAGTTCAGAAAGCTGTATTAAATCTAAGCTAGTTGGGCTTAGATCGGAAGGAAAGGAAATGTGAGGTGAACTTTGAAATATGATTAAATCTTTAATGCAAGTAGAGTCAATAAATACCCCAGGTGTATAACCCAAACTTTATCTGATCTTAACCATCAAAGGTTGGAGGGTCGGTCTGATATCTGCTTCAGAGGCAGCGTGCTTATCAGGGGCTTTTTCCCATGAGCCTTCAGTGTGCTTTGATGGTGTGTTACAAGGGTTTCCTTGTGCGAACATTCCCCCCTTTGCTGTTACAGTGCGCTCTTGTACATGAATGACGACTTCGAAGGAGGAGAATTCATATTCACCGAAATGGATGCTAAGACTGTGACTGTAAGTGAACCTCTCCCTGAAGGTGTAGTTAACCTTTTATTTTTTTCAGTCTGACCATCTTCCCATGGACTGATAGGTTGTTGGGTTTCAAATACTTAGACTCAAGAATTCAAGAACTGACGTGGGTCCCTTTAAATGTATATGAAACATTAGCAGCGGGAACGTCCATGAATATATTCTAGTCCATTGTAAGTAGATAGATTAAGTAATCCAGTTACAAAGGATTTGATTGTGATCAGAGAGCTCATTCACAGCAGAGGAGGAGCCAAACCCAGCTCCTCAGCTTCTCCATGGGTTCCTAAGTTCCCCAGGTCTACTTCCCCAAGTGAAATCATGACGTAAGCAGCTCCACGTGGCCTGGCGTTCTCCGTGCTTGGACTGACCCGTTGGCCTCCGGATCCCTGTTCCCCTAGATGGCCACACCTGGGTCTGTGGCTGTGTGGATATGTGAGTCTGGGTCACTGTCACTGTAGTAACAAACCCATACCTGGTGTCCACAGACAGTTAACAAAGCCTAAGTAAATTCAGCTCCTGTCTGCCTAAACCAACCAGTGCCCGCGGGAGAACCAGCCTTCTTAACTCTCGGAAACAGCAGAATCTGCACCTTTGTGTCTCTAGCTGAAGTAGAAAAGCCATTTTCCAGTTGAGGAAATCACATTATAAGTAGATCACAAAGCGTATCTTGGTTTTATAGAAAATCAAAGAAGATGGGACATGTAAATACGATGAATTCAGGTTTGGCCTCATGTTTCCGAAACTGAGTTTTGTGTTTTCACTCTCACAGTCTGGTTAGTTTGCTCATCGATGACCCCACATGACAAACTGCAGTGCAAAAATCAAGTGATACTGAAAACTGTATTACTAGCTTTACAGAGGATTCCTGTGAGGATCAGCACTAAAACCGTCCTATAACTTGTTATAATTAAGAAAAAAGTACTTTCTGCACTTGAATTCAGCGATGAGCATTTAGAATATTTTGATGCCTCGGGGTTTTCCAGAGAAAAGATCTAGTATTAAAATGGAAATAGTCTTGCTTCGTCGTCTATGAAATTAAATCAAGATGGATGAAATCAGTTGGTGTTTAAAACCCCCATGCAAGACTCTCACTTCTGCAAGCTCTGTGTGTAGAAAGCGTTTTATTTCTGATCTCCACTAACTCTGAAACGGGTGAGAAATACTGCTTCTGAAGTATCATGAATGAAAATCAGAAATCAGCGAGGTTGAAAAGATTCCTTAGGTTCTTCTCCACCTAGTGGCCATTCTTGGAAGTGCTCACTGTTTGCCTGAAACATGAATTAGGTTGGGTCCAGTTAACTCGAAGTCTGGCTTTCAAACATGTTAAAACAGAAAATATCCTTCTAGTAGAGGTCTGTAATTTCAAGAAACTTTTTTTTTTGAGACAGGGTCTCGCTTTGTAGTTCAGGCTGGCCCTGAGCTCACTATGTGGCCCAGGCAAGCCTTGAACTCAGCAATCCTCCTGCCTCTGCCTCCCGAGTGCTGGGATGACAGGCGTGAGCCACCACGCCTGGCACTGTGGTATGTGGCATTGATGGCTGGTGGGCGTGAGTCTCCACGCCCAGCATTGTATGTGGTCACCAGGGATTGAACTCAGGACCTTGTGCTTGTGAGGCAGGCGCTGGAACCACTGAGCTAACCCTCCAGCCCACAAGAAACTATTTTTAAGAAATTTAAATTTAATTTTAAGAAACTATTTTTCAAAGCATTGACTCTAATATCCCCTCAAAAAAGTAAATGAAAAGCTGACTTAAATTTGTAACACATAAATTCAGTAGCCCCACCCCGGGGACCCACCTCAACCAATCAGGCCCCAGCTCCTCACACTACTTTAGGTTCCAAACTCATCAATAGATCCATTCATTCGTGAGTACAGCCCTTCGGTGACCCATTCACCTCTGAACACAGGAGACAGGGGAGTATTTTAGATCCAGACCAGAACAAACAGAAAGCAAAGTTTTGAAAAATCAGACTTTGAAGATAGTATACTTGGAAGATGATGATGAGTTATGTTCAATAGCAGCATTAAATTTGTGAGACAGGAACTAAGGGTTCTGGAGTTTTCTCTCCAAGACTGAAAGAGATTACACTGGATGGCTTCCAGGTTTTTCATGAAAAAAAATTAAAATTTTTGTGAATGGGGCTGTGTTACAAAAGTATGTTTACAATCACGGTGTGTCCCTCAAAATAAGACCCACCTGGAAAATAACCTTTAGCTGGTTGTTACCGTGGTGACGGCTAGTGTCAGAAGATTAGATCTTACTCCTCAGTGGCTCTTCTGGGGTGGCAGGTGAGGCGGACTGAGCCTGGCATTTCTGAGCTCTAGTTCTCAAAAGTGATTATTTTAGAGCTGTGTCTTCCTTTCAGGGAAACATGGCATCTATCTAAATCTGAGGACATATCCTCCTTTGGAAGCCATTGTATCAAGAGAGGTGGGCTGATTAAGGACTGTGGATTCCTTCACATGCTGGTACATGACGGGCGAAGGTCCCCGTGTGAGGAGAGGAGTCTTAGCGACCCCTCGGTGCCCAGCCACCTGCAATCGGCGCAGACTGCATCAGGCTGTTGATGGCTTGTTTTCCAGGACTTTCCCAAACTTCTTCTCATTTCTGATGGTGTCAGAGAGAAAACACTAAACTGCCCCCTACCCATTCCATAATATTTTATGTCCTTGCTGCTGAGACCCATTCATCACATAGAAGCTATAGCCACTAGGGAATTGATGTCCCAGAGAATGGGAAACCCAAGGCCAAGGGCACGGACTAGCTAGGTTTTTTCTGTCATGGGCTGCAGGCCGTGCACATTGTATGTTGTGCTATTTCTCTGTGGAATTCATAGCAATTCCTATCCCTGGATAATGGGGCAAATTCTGAGGGTACGTAACTACCAGACTCTCTAAATTTATACCAGAAAATCACCTTGACAAAACTGCTTGTGAAAAGCTACTCTACCTGGATAAACAAATCCTTCCTCAATTATTGTGATTAGGAGAAAACCTAGAAGTTGACTGCACACTTCTATTCCTCTTTTTAATAGTCTTGCACACTGATAGATCTGGCCAGCTCATTTTTGGAAAGCCAAAATGGCTTCCCAAATGGCAGTTCCCACCAAGAACTGACCTTCTTCTTCCCACAATTCCCTGTTTCTCGCCACAGCCCCATTACGTCAGCACCCATCACACTCAAACCCAGCAGTTAAAAACACTACCTGAGCCTCTGACTGTGACCCCTCCACCTACCTCTGATTTTCCAAGGGCCATGGCAC
>PVIC010042701.1:0-15686 GCA_004025085.1 Thryonomys swinderianus
GAGGAGGAGGAGGAGGAGGAGGAGGAGGAGGAGGAGGAGGGAAAGAGAGGAAGAAATAGGAGGAAGATAAAGAGAAGGAACAAGAGAAAAAAGAAGAAAGATAAGGATAAAAGAGCCATTGTCCAAAAGTTTCAGAAAACAGGAAGGAAATCATCTTAATATTAATCTTCCTTACTCCCTGTGAAGCAGGAAGCTGTGAGGACCTTGAACAGACCACTTTTAACACGAAGATAGGAACAAAAAGTGGCTTTTAATTCTGGTGGCTCAGCTAGTGACTCTTGTCAGTTTTGAGAGTCCCAAATAGAAGTGTGCACTTCTTTATATATCTCTTTTTATATCTACGAAGCTTAATTCCATTGGTGTTTCCCTGGGAATATAGCAAGCAGGGTTTATACAAAATAGGGCAGTGGAGAGGAGGGGAAAAAAAAAGTTGGGGCAGAGCAAAGAGTATCTGAGTCCATTATGCTCCTTTAGTAGCAGATTACAGAAGTCTTGGCTACTCAGGTACATTCTACAAAGAGTATAGTTATCAAGTTAACCCCCAAGTTGCCCAATTTCATATGGAGGGGTGGTTTCCCCTCTCCCCTGAGGGGTTATAATACAACAGTGGTCATGCAGAATGTTTCTCCAAATTAAAATCAACTGCTTTAGGTGTTTATGTTGAGAACCTTACCACATTATTAAATGAATTTATAACGTACATATTACATTTTACTTCTCTCTTATAAAGAATAAATATATTGTGATAACGTCTTTATCCTTGTATCTTAGCACTTGAGTCAAAACCTATTTTGCCCTGGAATCATCTGTACTACTCTAGTAGTTTAAGTTCTAACCAAGTAAATCCCCAGCAAGTGTTTTCAGTTTCTTTAATCAATAGATAGACAGAACTGACTGTGCAGATAGTATAAGAGGGAAGAGAGGGGCTCCACTGTATGACATTCCTGCTGTCAAATCTGGTAATAGTGAAGTAAGAAGAGCTAGGAAAGCTGACTTTAATGAATCAAGCTGGAACACATGGTCAAATATCTTTATCTTCAGCAAAACTCTTCAGCCTCCACTTTTTAGCTATTTCCTCACCCTCAAATGCTCCAAGGCGCTTCGTTCATGCTTCTCCTGAGTCACATATTGCTGTAAAAGGCATCGTGTTGATGATGATGAATTGGTGAGTCATAAACATGGGGGATTAATAGTCCTTTAAAATTAGTAGCAGTTCAAAAATAAAAGTGAAAAGCCCTAATTTTTCAAGTCTTAAAATGTCTATGATATAAAGATAATTTTAAAGCAGTCAGATTTCTCTTTATAAATGCAATGATTATAAATTCAATTGTTTGAGCAAATACAACAATTAAAAGCTCCCTAGCAGCAATGCAAGTCATGAAGAGCTAATATAATAAGAATAATCACACAAGGTGAATAAAATTATAATAGTTACTAAATATTGGGTAATTACCATATGCCAAATGGTCTGCAGCCATTGTTTCTCATCTTTATCCAGAAAACAACAAATGAAATTTTCCCAAGTCATGCAGCTGACTAACGAGAGATCCAGAGTTTAAACTCAGAGATAGTTGCGACTCATGGCATTTGCATCATAGGATATTGTATTCAGTGCACTGATGTCTTACAAGTTTTAGGTTAAAAAAATGATAATGAGGGACAACTAGGACTACAGGTCTCATTTGACCCTGTTATCAGTCTGCTAGGAATATACCCAAAATAATTTTTTAAATCACATTGGAAAGACAGATGTACACCCTTGTTCATAGCAGCTCAGTTCGTGATAGCTCAATCTCGGAAACGACCCAAATGCCCATCAACTGGAGACTGGATAAAGAAGTTGTGGGTTTTTTTTTATAAAATGGAGTATTATTCTGCCATAAAGAATGACAAGATTGATTCATTTATGTGCAAATGGAGACACCTGGAGGACACATTAATAAGTGAAATAAACAGATCTGGTATAGGCAAATACCGGATCTTCTCTTTGATATGAGCACCTGTAGATGCAAATGAGCTCTAGAAAGTATGACAATTTTTGTAGAATGGGAAATTTGGTGTAGGGATGTAATGAGGGGAAGGAATAAATATGATTCTGAAAGAAAATAAAAGAGCATGTATATAGGGGGTGGGGAGGTGTGGGTGGGTAGGGATAAGGGTAAAAATGAGAATTAACTTATGTCATACATTGGTATAAATTCCCCAATGTTGTGTGTGATTGTGAAATGTATATAAAATGTACCAATAAAGAATTCAATTTAAAAAAAGATAGTGAGGGAGACTATCATTTATTGAGTTCCTGATATTTGCCAGGCAGTCTATGAATACAACATATTAACTATACATTTAAAATAAGGTTCAGAGACAGCCCTTGAAGGGAGGTTTGTTTATGACTTTGTATTAGTTTCCTGACTGTTTTTAACAAAATATCACACATCATATAGCTGAAGACAACAGAAATTCATTGTCTCATAGTTTTGAGGCAAAGAAATCCAAATTCAGGATAGCAGCAAAGCCATGCTTTCTCCGAAAGAGCTTTTCTTGCATTTCCTGCATTTCTGGGAGTGTACAGTCTTTAGTATTCCTTGGCTTCCAACTTACGGTTCCAGTCTCTGCCTCCATCATTACATAGCCTCCTCCTTGTGTGTCTCTGACCTCAAACAACCATATTAAGACGCCAGTTGGAATGTTAAGTGGCCAACTCTATTCCAGTCTAACCTGATTAACTCCATCTGTAAAGACCTGATTTCAAGTCAGGCCACAGTCTCAGGCACTGGGAGTCAAGACTTCCACATTTCTTTTGGGAAATGAAGGGAGTGGCAAAACACAACCTTTAAAACCATGTACATGGGGCCGGAGATTTAGCTCAGTAGTTCCGGCGCCTGCTTTGCAAGTGCAAGGTCCTGAGTTCAATCCCTGGTAACCACATACAACAATACGGGGTGTGATGATTCACGCCCACCAACAATCGTTACCACATACCACAGTGCCAGGCGTGGTGGCTCACGCCTGCAATCCCAGAACTCAGGAGGCAGGTGCAGGAGGATTGCTGAGTTAGAGGCTTGCCTGGGCTACATAGTGAGCTCAGGGCCAGCCTGAACTAAAAAGTGAGACCCTGTCTCAAAACAAAAACAAAAACAAAACCATGTACATGCTGTTGTATTCTTTGCTTTTTCCAAATTAAAAGGACTTTTAAGAGCCAGAAGGGATATTAGTTGGTGAAGCTATACCAAAAAAGAGAGGATTGGAATTCAAAGGCCCGATAGACTCGAGGCACAGTAGGAAACAAAGAAAAGCTTCATGAGTTTGGGTAGACGTTGGGTTATTTTATCCAGAACTTGAACATTGAAAATGACTGAGCTGTACTGATTTGGGTCCAAGATCTGGCCTCCTGAGTGGTGAGGTAAGATCTTAGAACTTTAAAGGTCTTAGCTATCTTTAAAGTCACCATGCAGCCAACTCTTCTTTGAATAAACTTTTCCTGCAATATTCCCAACATGTAGTCCTTCTTTAGGACCATTTCTGAGATAAACAAATCATGGAATCAGGACACACAATAGTTCAAGTATGCAATTAGGAATACTTATTTTTTAATTACTTTTGATGAAAAAAGAAAGACTAGGGCAGCTATGGGGAGCTTTCTAGAGCTTTCAGTGATACATACAGCTTGCTGTGGCATTATAAGTTCTCCACCACTACTCTAGGGGAAGTACTGTGATTCCACACAAAACTATGTTGTATCTGATTGGAACTCCATGGGAGCTACTTTGCAAATCTACATTTGTTCTGTGAATTTGCCATCAAACTGGTTTGATACTGCATCAGTATTCTTTTTAATGAGTAAGGATTTTAACACGTATTCATTTTTCTTCTACAATAGCCTTGAATTTCCTTTTATTAGAAATTATCCTTTAACATATCAGATTCATAAAATATGCTTAATCTGAGCTAATCTGCACCATCTTCTAGCTTTTCCATATCGTCCTAACCAAATCAGACAGGATAAATTTTATCCCTCTGCTACATCATGAGCCACTAAATATTTGAAAACAACTCCTGGAACACTTCTTCTATAGTTCCCCTTCACAGCTTCTCCACACAAGGATTTCAATATTTTGTCACTATTTTTAAGAAAAGAAATCAAAATACAGTCTTTCCACTCATGTGTCTAATGATTGGTGATTGTCAAGTAGTTGTTTGAAACACTGCCTATCATCAGGGCAGCCCCGATGGAATCTGTTTTCCATTTAAATATACCTGTCAATATTTCATATGCATCCAGTCTTCCTGGTGGGGACAATGTACTCCTTGTCTCAGTCACTTTCTTTTTTTCAATTAATACCACTATTAATGCTTTAAATGGAATGTAGACAACACATTGTTCTACCGTGCTAGTTTTCTCAGCTGTATTCTTTATGTATTCTGAATGTGTCACTCTTCAAAATTCTTCACACAATTCCTATGTTCTACTGTCTCATCATGGATTCAGTACAGCCCTTCTGCTCTGGCTCTATCTGGGCAGAGCAGAAAAATCTAATAGTTCCTTCTGCTCAGACTTTATTTCTTTGAACACTGTATCAAACCACATGTCCTTTAAAATGACAAATTCTAAATTTTGACTCAATTTGACTTTTTCATTGTATCAAAGATACCCAAGTGTTCCTGCAATTTTTAGCCTGTTGGTTCAGCAACTACTCTGTGACCACAGGGATTTAGAAACTGTGTCAGAAACTAAGAATTACAATGTATGTAAATTACTTATTTATCTATTGGAGGAGACAAACTCAGACGAACAATAAATTAATGTTACTTCTATGGAAGAAAATGTTTGCATGGTCCATGTGATTCTCACAATTCATATAATCACTAAAAACACAGTAAATCCACCACATACACATAGCTAATCCACTTAATAATCCTTTTTAGAATTTTGCTAGTTAGAAGAATGAACCCATGAACTAGGACAGTCACTTTTGTATTATTCAAACACAATAATCTTTCTTGGTGTTCCAGGACTGTGCATACCTTCTCAAGTTGTTATTATATAATCGCCAATTTCACTCATGAAGAATAACAGAGTACCTAGAGAAACCAGAGTTGTGAACCCTTGTGGTAATAGCTAAACACAGAACAGTAGAATTACTAGATTATAATAAGGCTGAGGCCCCTCTGGAGGACACAGAAATTCCTTCCTCTTTACCATACTGTAATGAGCCCACTACTGGGACACAAAGATTCACACTGATACAGCCCAATACAAAATTGGAATGCCTTCTTACTTTGTTCTTTGTGTCTTACTAAATTTCTCGTCACCACTGTCTGCCTTCAAATGTTTTCTGTTACCCCAAAAATAAATTAACACTCTCCACTTTCCACCTCCTCTTCTTTTTCTCTCTTGCACCTCCCCTCTCTTCCTTCACCCTTTCTCACAACCATGAGTTGAGCAGCTTTCTTCCACCAAGACTTTCTGTCGTGCCTTTTCTGCATTGAAGCTGACCAACCCTGGGCTGAATCCCCTGAAAATTGTGAGCCAAAGTAAACTTTTCCTTTAAGTTGCCAATGTCAGGTATTCTGCCCTAGCAATGCAAAAGTGACTAATACAGAAAACTGGTAACAAGAGTAAGGTTGTTGTTAGGACTGTACTATGGCATATAGTTTAATAGTCTTTGGAACTGATTTGTGAGAGGAGTTTGGAAAACTGGAGATGCAGGTGTCTTGTCCCAGGGATGGGAAAGTGACTAATACAGAAGGCACTCTGTGCCATGACCAAGAAAAATATAAGCATAATGCTCATAGGGCAGAGCACTCCAGGAGAGGGGGCATCAAGAGTATAGTGGACCAGGAAGTAGCACCATGAGTAGCTAGCTATTAGAGTAATCCAAAGGATAGGACACCTGTGGGGGACTAAACAGGGAAAAAGAAATAAACACTGGAGACAGGTCATCAAGGGCTTCATCAAACTACATTAGTGGAGAGTCAGAAAAAGTCAGAGAGAATTTACTGCGAGGACCTGTCTCTAATAACAGTATGAAGATCAGACTGAAGGTTAATGTGTGTGTGTGTGTGTGAGAGAGAGAGAGAGAGAGAGAGAGAGAGAGAGAGTACTGCTGAACAATGAATGTCAGGGACAGTGGCAAATGTCAAAATGCAGCAGTTATCTAATCCAGTGCTCTACCTAGTCATATAGGTGCTTGATGCCTAGTACCTGGTGCGCCCTCTTCTCCTCACTCTCTTGAAAAGTGCAATCCAGAACCTGCTAGTTTCCTCTGAACCAATCTAGAATTTGTACTTGGAAGCACAAGAGTTGGCTTTGGACCCAGTGAACAAAACTACATTTTGAAGGGAAAAAATAATAATGACAAAACTACTGAGTCCTTTAGTATCTCACTGTAATTTATCAAGTAAGCAGACACTTTCAAAGCGAGTTTTGAATAGTTGTGCCCATTCATCTACAAACCCACACTTTCCAAGGTGCGGTGAGATGGTGGCTTCTAAATCACATGGTAACACTGCCCTGTAAGATGTCTGGGAAAGCTGATCCTGTCCTACTTCCATGAGCTAACGTCAGATCTGCAGGTGAAACCCATGGGTCGAACAGGTGGAGGATACCACAGTCACTGAGACAGCCAGGATGTGTGTTTGTCCTCCTTTCACCATAGAGAAGCTGCTCCACATTTGAACTCATGTGCCACCATTTTTTCCAGTGCTGTTTCTTAGCCTGAGTTGTGCCCTGGCCTGTGGGTGCCTCTGCACAACACATCACAGGCTACTGCATAATCACTGTCCAGTGGTTACATGGACAGATGGAGGAAGTAAATTCCTCAGTAATTTATAATTTTGTGTATGTATGAACAAGCACAGATATGTGACAGTGTAAAATATAACATTAACATACTATTTTGAGATAAAATGTTAGATTTTAGAAACAATTTATCAAGTTGACAGCTTGGGGCTATGCCCCAGAATCCCAAAACACACAGTCTTTCTCCTCTATCTTTAACATTAATTCACTGAAAAAGATGGTATTTGCCTTTTCACATGAAACCAAATAAATATATTTTTAGTATTGGAATTCTATAAAAACAGCACAAATAAGAAGTGCTTATTCCCTTGATAAATCATGTTGGAGGCAAGAAAAATTTGTTGGCAGCCAATTATTTTTTGGGAGATAACGTGCTGTCCCTTAAACAAACAAAAAAAATCACACATGTTTTTGTCAGAAATTAATCCAGCCCACTGAATGTTTCTGCATGATCCCACAAACTAAGAATGGTAATTTTAAAATAGCTGGCGGGTCTAAAGAATACAATTTTGTGACATGTGAAAATTATATAAAACTTGAATTTGAATATCCTCAAATAGGAAGTTATTTGAGCACAAACATGCCCCATGGTTTACATACTGTCTGTAGCTGCTTCTGCTCTAAAATGACAAGAGCTGAGGACTTGTAGTAGAGACTGGGACTGTATGGATCAAAAGTCTAAGACAACTAAAAGTTGACAACTCCAAAACTTAAAGGTTTAGATCAGGATTTTCATTCATTTCAAACAATTTACACAGTTCCCCCAGTTGGACTGATGAACAGAAAAGGATGATATGTAATCAACACTATAATTTTTTATCTCTAGAGATGACTAGTATGCAAGGGTCTGAGATCAATTAGTTTTCTTAAATAAGGCATGTTTGGGGCCAGAGATTTAGCTCAGTGGTTCTACTGCCTGCCTCGCCAGCTCAAGGTCCTGAGTTCGATCCTGGTGACCACATAGAATGCTGGGTGTGGCGACTCACACCCACCAGCAATCGATACCACATACCACAGTGCCAGGCCTGGTGGCTCATGCCTGTAATCCCAGCACTTGGGAGGCAGAGACAGGAGGATTGCTGAGTTCGAGGCTTGCCTGGGCTACATAGTGAGCTCAGGGCCAGCCTGAACTACAAAGCGAGACCCTGTCTCAAAAAAAAAAAAAAAAAAAAAAAAAAAGGCATGTTTTATGCACCAGACTGCCATTCACATGTATATTTTGCTTAGGAATCTCTATTCTTAGTAACTTTCAGGCCGTATTCATATTCCTTCTCCAATCCCTGTATCACTTGAAATGACTTATGAATCACTTCTAAGACTTTGGAACTTGTACTATCTCCCCAAACAGATAACATTAAACACACACGCACATGGCCATTCTATCATTGCCAGAATGAGCCCTTAGGTTGAGCTAAGACTCTCTTTCCACATTAGTCTGTTAGAACTTTAATATAAAATTAATTTCACTTATAGTGTTTGAAATTAATGCTATTAGGAAGCAGGTTTGCAAGCAAGATGTGGACCTGCGGTGATTGTCATCAATTACTTTTATTTCCTCCTAGAGCCCAGCTCTAGTGAAATAGTCAAAGCACATTCAAAACCAACCAACCAGTATTCACTTTTCAGAAACAAAAAATGAATTTCTCTTTTAAATATGAGAATATCCTTATATAACATGGTCCCTTAACAATCACCATGCTATTATTTTGATTTCCAGCAACCTGAGGCTAATATGCTCAGAATGATTGACTGCAAAGGAAAAGCCTAGAATATATTATCACCTGTGCAACTATAAGGTAACGTGTGTATTATTTTTTCAGGCTCAGTACAATAGACTTAGAATTTAATAATAGTTTATCTTTTCTGATTGCAAATCATTAAAATGAACTGATTTAAACTTTTTATCCAAAGATTTCCATCAGATGCAGCATATAACCCCTTGGATTATATCCCTTGTCCTTGAGAAAGTAGTAATTTTAAGCCTCATTGTTAGCATGATTTAAAAGATTTCTGCATGAAGTGTATAGAAAAGAACTGCAGAAATGTCTGTCTTGGAGACTTAAAGAGTTGGGTGATGTTGCTGCCTCATTCAAATGGGAAATCAGATCAGCATAACGTTATCAAGAACATGTCACAAAGGCATGTGAAGACAGAGAAGTGCAGTTCTTTGGTGCCTTGGGTTCCAAGCCCTAAAACCAACTGTATATGAGTGTCTCCCCAATGAGAAACAAAACTGAAATATGCATCTAGCAAAAGAAAATGCATAATGTACCCTATTGTGTGTATATGTATGTTTGCAAGTGTATGTGTATGCCTGCATGCACCTATGTGACTGAGAGTGAGCCAGTCTCTTCATTCCTACTTCATTCCATTAAGATATGTGGATTTAATGCTTGATTTACTTTGAATTCCTTGTACCCATCTTTGGCAGGCATTTGTATGGGTACAAACCAGGACTTAGTTATATGACTACAAATGGATTTATTTAGTTATCTGGGGTCAGTGAACATGTAACATGCTTTTATAAACTGATATTGAGCAGGAAAGAAACTGCATTAGAATGGAAGCTGAATAACAATAAGCTGAACTCAAAGGTGGCCGTCTCCAGCTCCTGTTCACTGCATTTGTCCAAGTGGAAAACAGCACTGATTTTTAACTCTTTGCCAAGCTTCAATTTCACAGTGAACACCAAATACGCAGAAACATTGATAATAGGGGAAGATTTCTGTTTCAATTTAGTCTTAATCTGTGTGATAACTTGATAGCAGCTGTCCAAAAATGACTCGTGGAAGACTACTGCAAATTGAAAGACTTGGGAAATCTTTCCTATCCACATATAACTGCTTACCATCAGACATACACCCTATAACCAGGCTGGACTAGAGAAGAAGGTTAACTTCGGTTACTATATTGATTAATAGAATAAATGGGGCTTCCAGAAAAAAGTCCTACTTTTATGCTCCTGTGCTCAAACTGTAGAAGGTAAAGCTGTCTTCTGATGCCTTATTTTTTGAGTATTGTCCAAAAACTAGTTCATGTGTCAGTACAGGATTGCTGCTATTTTCATGCAACAATTGGGAAACCACTAATAAGGAATGAAATTACAAAGACTTGCCTTTGCTATTGAAACTGGGTTATTTCTATAATTTCTTCAGTTTTAAAGCAATAAAAGTCACCACAAAAAACCTTACAAATCTGTTCATTCTAAAAGTCTATATAAGGACAATTAGCACAACATGACTTGAAGAGATTATAGAAAAACCATGGAAATAATAGGCGGTTTCTGTTATACAGGGAGCTACTGAAAGATGGTTGATAGAACCTTGGTTTAGCATCCAAGAAAAGCAGGATGTGGAGAAAGCATGTCATACAATGCAATTAAAGCAAGACACATGTCAGTGTCTTTTAAGATTCATATAAAAAAACAACAAATAGTGGAGGGATAAACAGATTATACTGTATGGATTTAATTTATGAAAACTACATACAATGCTTTTTAAAGCAGGCATCAGCACTGCCTGTACAGACAGAATTCCAGCACAAAAGGCAAAATGGAATTCGGGATTCAATTTGGGATCAGAAAATACAATGCTAATGGGAACAATTGAAATAAAGCATGAAATTTATTTAATAATGTGTTAATGTTAACTCCTTAGTTTTGTTAAATTTCTCAGCCTAGGCATGGTGTTAATATTCAAGGAAACTAGATGAAGGATGAATAAATCTCTGTACTATATTTGTCACTTTTCTGTAAATATAAAATAATCCCCAATTAAAAAGCATATTAAATATTCTAAATATAATATTGATAATACCAATTAAATTTACAGAATAATTATTAGTATGTAATTACACATACAGGAGCAATTTGTGGAAATATATGATTCAAACTCTTCACAGTGGTTATTTCAGGAATTGAGATAGAAGAGCAGGGAGCTTTCTATCATTTTATGGTATATATTTTTATGTTGTAGTTGCATTTTTAATAATGAACATGTACTAGTTTTATAATCAGAAAAACATGGGACAAGAAACATGTTTCCATGGCTCGTGCTGTTCCCATTTAATAGAGAAGGCCGCATCTCTGACAAATCACAGAGCTGGTTAATAGTGAAACAAAACAAAATGTGAACATTAATCCTAACTGCAGAGTCTCTTCATGATACTGCCTGCTGGACCCTGAGGTCCCTGTGGCAGGATGGTGTTTTGTTTATGGCAAGATTCCCCATAATGTTTGGTGCAGCCCTGGCATACCCTCAGCAATCGATATATGTCTATCATCTGCAATTGAATTCCAGTATAAACATTCTGTTTCTAACACAAATGTAATAGACTTTCCATTTATAAAAGCCTAACTATGTACAGCTGATTTCTAATATGCTTCTTGATTGCACTGAGGAACAAATGCATCTCTAAAGAATTGGAGGGTATAATTAGGAGCTGGAAAAAGAATGGAACTGAAGTCAACATGAATAATGTAACATGAAACATGAAAAAATAGCAAAATAAAGACCTAAGCTCCCAAAGCTTAACTTGTTTTGCAAAAATTACCATTGTGAAACTTAAGATAAAACACTCTAAAAACAAAACTGAAAGCCACTGCTCTCAGTAATAGTGATTGCATGTACATGGGCTGTTCTATGGTTAGACTGCTTTTATTCAATTCTGTGAAACAAGAAAATGTCCTGGCTGTGTTTCATTTCAGTTATTGTTTTCAGTTCACTGGTTAAAGCATGAATATGTTTCACTTATTTTTATTAGAAAAATATTTATTAAAACCAAAGGTTGAGACCTTGCTTTCTTTCTGTCTCTCTAGAAATATATTTCAGTTGTCACAATACTATGGCATCTTGAAATCTGGAAAATGTTATTACTTAAATGGACTGTCTGACCTTTTCATTCATTATTCCCACTCATGAGATGCTGAGTGGGCTGTCAGGCAAGAGGTCCTGGTTCCAGGCTCCAGAGTGAATGAAACTCGACCTCTAAATAAAATCTCAAATGATTAGGAATGCAAATGAAGAGAGGAGGTTCAGAGAAAGTCTGAATGGAATTCTAGAAGGGTAATTCTTGGAAGGGTCAATACAAGAGTGACATATTTTTTTTTTAATTTTCCTGGCAAGGGTCCTGATTGTAGTCGGATTGAAAGGATGAATGATATCACGTACAAAGAACAAATATTCTGATGAAGGATTCCACGGGGTTTCACAAGAGCCACTTTGGAAGTGTAAATAAGAAATGAAGTCATATACAGTTTGTTTTCTTGTCTAAGAACTTAGTAAAACACACAGAAACAGCTCTAAGTAAAACATTTTCAAGAACTGTTTATGGATCTGCCATTTTTAAAGAATTATGCCGTGTTACAAATCCATACATTATCACAGAACAATGTGTGACATGTCTATTATACAGTATCAAAACAGTATTTCCTTCTATGTATCCTACAACAATATCTGAGGTTTCCACTGCTCTAGTACCCAACGTCTTCTCCCTATTTCTGTGAAATGGACTAGAATAAAGAGTTTTTCCATTTCCATATGTTTAGGAGTCATATATTTCAGGCAAGGCTCGAGAAACTAGCTGTGCTTTATCTTTGCTCTTACTCTTCTCCACTTTCAGTTGCATTGTGCCCATATTCGCTTATCAGCCAGTCTCTAATGAACACCTACTAGGTACCTGACACAATACCCATATCCACTTATTGAACCGTTCTTTACAAAGCATCTGTAACGTGTTTGGGCTATTACAGGTGTTACTTAGAAAATAGTATCATCAGTCTTGCTTTGGAATATTCCCCACATATGCATTCAAAATTCGAAGTTAAGTGAGCATGCTTTTAGTGAGAAACGTAAAAAAGGAAAGCAGAGGTTTGGGTTTTAAAAAAATATATATATATTTCTTGCCAGGCGTGGTGGCTCACGCCTGTAATCCCAGCACTTGGGAGGCAGAGACAGGATTGCTGAGTTCCAGGCTTGCCTGGACTACAAGTGAGCTCAGGGCCAGCCTGAGCTAAAAAAGTAAGACCCTGTCTCAAAAAAAAAAAAAGAAAAAAATATATATATTTCTTGTTGGTTCTCAATGCATTGTGGTGGTTTATGTACAGTGGCAAAATAGGTTAATGCCATTGATGAACACTCTTCAGTGGCTCCTTTCATACTCTATCACTGACAACCCAGAGAACATAATGTCACTATGGTGAAATTATATATATTTTTTGTTCAAGCTGCTACTTTGCCTTTGCTCATGGTGAAGTATGGTTTTGGCCTTATCCATCTCCTACTGATTGAATACGTCCCCCAAAGTTCCTGTCTTAACTTCATACCTCATGCAACAGTATTGGGAGGGAGGCCCCAACAAGCACTGAGTAGGTCATGAGTGCTCTGTGATGCCATTCTCGTGGGCGTGGGTTCCTTATTGAAAGAGTGGGCTCATGCTAAATGTGAGTGCAGCCTCCTCTTGCTCTTCATTGTCACCTTCTCATCTTTCAGCCTTTGCTGAGGGAGGAAGCAGTAAGAGCTCCCCGACCAGACACTGGAGCCGTGCTGTGTACTCCTCAGACTTCCGAAGGATGACCCAAATAAATTTTTATTGCTTGTAAATTACCCAGCCCCAGAAAGTCTGTTACAACAGAAGAAAACAGACTAAGTTTTTTTACATTACTCTTTTGGTCATTGTTTTATCAGCTTATTAGTCAGCAGTCTTAACTAACTCTAACATGTCTTTAAAATATCAAGTCTCACTATGCATCCCCAAGCAGGAATTGCTTTATAGATGTTAAATAATCACAAGCAACTCTTTTTATCAAACCACAAAATTTTCTATTTATTCTAATAATGAATCCGAGTTAAATTAAATTCACCATTTATTTAATGTGTTTTTGATTAATGGTTATGGTTCTTACTGTTCTCTTTAGGGTGTTTATATACTTAATTACAAATGTAAAGTTCTCCGTATATTATCGATTTGGAAGTCTTACACTTCCTTACTTCCTTCCACCATGACAATAGGGATTGTGACTCCATTTCAAAGGCCAATGTTGTCTCTGGTACACAGAAGGCATTAAATGGATTTCATTAAGTACACTGAATCATATAATTTAAAATCTCACCTTAATGAAGATGGCACCAATATTTATGCATAGTAAATATGCTACTTAAAAAAAAACTGAGAACATAGAAATGACTCTTTAGATAAGCAAAAAGGAGGTTGAAGATAATATGATGAAAATATAGAAAATAGTTAAAGTCATGAACAAAAATTATACATTCCGGGGGCCAGAGATTTAGCTCAGTGGTTCCGGCACCTGCCTTGCAAGCATAAGGTCCTGAGTTCGATCCCGGTAACCACATACAATGCTGAGCGTGGTGACTCACGCCCACCAGCAATCAACACCACATACCACAGTGCCGGGTGTGGTGGCTCATGCCTGTAAGCCCAGCACTCGGGAGGCAGAGGCAGGAGGATTGCTGAGTTCGAGGCTTGCCTGGGCTACATAGTGAGCTGAGGGCCAGCCTGAACGACAAAGCGAGACCCTGTCTCAAAAATAAATAAATAAACAGACAAACAAACAAATAAACATTATACATTCCTTCTAATTCGCAGGTTGGGAATAGAAAAAAAGAAGGGACAGGGAAAAAGACCTGATTCTGAGATACCATTTTAGGATGGATGTAGAAAATATACAGGTCCGTTATTTCTACAGTTAATCCTTAGTCTTCTCTGAAACAATACTGTACAGCTATATACAAGTTTAAAAAAAGTGCCTCCAGCCCTCACTAACAGTGAAACAAAATTAGTACTTTTTGAGAAATTGACATGAAAGGAAGAAGAGCTAGCATCTACTACCTAGTATTCATAAACTCAGGTTTGAAGGCAGGATAGATAAGTTCAGTAGACCTGAGCTTGAAGGCACCAGGGACTGGTGGATGAGCACTGTGGAGACTTAAGCAGGCAAAGGTCTCTCAGGAAGCGGACACCACTGCTGCACAAAGACAGACACCATATGCCAGGTTCCACATTTGCAACGAACAGAAAATAAGAACAGCACAGAAAGCAACAGTATGGAGTCATACAGCACACACTTTCCAGCTGAACATGGCCACTGGCTCTCAGTTGGTGGACTACCTCCCATCCCTCTGACATGATGAAGGACCAGCAAATTATAGCCCTTGGACGAAAGCCAGCCCTCCCTATTTAAAAAAAAAATACAATTTTCTTGGAGCACAGCCATTCTAATTCATTTATGTATTGTGTATAACTGCCTCTGCATTACAATGGCAAAGTTAAGTAGTTGTGACAGAGGCTGTCTGACCCAGGATGTCTAAAGTATTTATAATAAGCCTTTTACAGAGAGCTAGCTGACCCCTGCTCTAAATGTTTCTTTTCCAGCCACTACCTAGCTCTGCCAGGAACTGTACTCTTGTAAAACCGCGGATAGTAAAAGAGACTTTCTGAGTTAGAGCTTTCTCATTGAAGGAATTATAACACACCCATACTAACCCACTGAGGTTCAAGGTAATTTCAGTTGAAAATTGTGGCCCAGACTGATATCTGATAAGATCCATGTGAATAAGAGCAGAATAAGAGTAGTATTGTTTTTAATTCTAAAGAATATATATATATATATATATATATATATATATATATATATATATATATATATATATATATATTTTGAGACAGTGTCTCGCTTTGTAGTTCAGGCTGGCCCTCAGCTCACTATGTAGCCCAGGCAAGCCTCGAACTCAGCAATCCTCCTGCCTCTGCCTCCCGAGTGCTAGGATTACAGGCGTGAGCCACCACACCTGGCTAAAGAATATTATTTTTAAAATATTTATTTATTTTGAGACAGGATCTTGCTTTGTAGTTCAGGCTGGCCCTGAAC
>PVIC010042702.1:0-15538 GCA_004025085.1 Thryonomys swinderianus
AAAGCTAACAGGGAAGATATGAAGAGAAAGTGATTTTAACTAGAGCGAACAAGGAGGTGTCCATCATAAGACAGTAAAGCCTTGGAAAGAATTGAGCTATTTGTCTGTGAGGATGAAGAAGATTTAGGTAGAAGCAAAATGTAGAGGCTGAGTGAAGAGTGTTGCAGTGTTCAAGGTCAGATGGTGTCCAGTGTGGATTAAAGGAAGTGGTAGGAGGGACATAGCAGAGGTAAGATCACTCACTGCATCATAGTGAGTATTTTCTTTATGTTCTACATGATGTGCGAAGTAAGGACATGACATAACCTCATATAAATTTGTATTTTAAGAATCATGTTGGCTGATAATCGGAGGGAAACTATAGGAATTTACAAATGATGTGGAGCCGTCAGTTAGGAGGAGGCTTCTCCAGAAGCACAGAAGAGAGATGCTGGTCCAAATTCAGGGCAGTCCTGGTGTGGGAAGTGCAGAAATATAAGACAATTCAAATTGTATTTTTAATAGAAACAATAAGACCAGGTAAGGGAAAATAGGGCAAGAAAGAAATTAAATGTTTTTGGTGAGGCTGTGAAGCATTTACGAAAGTTTGACTGATGTACTAGAAGTTTGATTTGGAATATAGAAAAAGTCCTGTACATACTCATTTTAAAATGTTTCTTACCTATCGAAGTACAGATGGCAATAGGCATCTCGAAATAAATGTACTTCAGGACATAAGTTGGTGTTGGAATCTTGGTTTAATATCTTATATAAAATTTATTAGCACATTTTCCAGTACATACTGTCTATATTCCAGATGGGGAATTGGCACATGTCAGTTCTTTTTTTTCAACCTCTCCCCTTCAGTCTTTTCCTTTATCCTTCAATTCCCTTTCCATTTGAGAAAAATCTATCTTCTTACTGCCTATGGTCTATCTTTTAGTCTGCTCTGTATTTACATTTTGGGTATCGTTGGATTTTTGAATGTGTGTAGCATTTACTTGTAGGTGGCATTAAAAATAATGAGAGTAGCTGAAATTACTTTTAGATTTCTGGGGCTACAAACAGAGGAGAAACCCAAGACCTAAGCTCTGAATCATTTTGGCGTTTAGAAATCTGGAGCATAAGAAAGAGCCAGCTGAGGAGACTGAGAAGGGGCAGCGAGGGGAGGGGTGAAAGCCAAGAGTGGCGCCATAGAGACGGGAGCACAGTGCGTGTGAAGGACGAGATCGGCTGATCACTGTGTTGAATATGGCAGATGAAGAGGAGGCTGATGTCTGGGAGTTGACATTAACTGTGGCTGTGTGGCGGTCACTGGTGGCTTGACAAGGGTTTTGTGGACAGGAAGGGGGGGTTTACGAGGAGCCAAATTAGAGTCATTTTCTATAAAAGAAGGCAAAATTGGTCAGTAACCAGAGAGGCTGTAGCCAAGGGGTGTTTTTTTTTTTTTTTTAATTTAAGGTTTTCTTTAAGTGGACAAGGTAAATACAACCTTTATATCCTTAAACCGTTGCTATTCGGTCATTACTTGTCTTAACAGTAGGTACATCATGACATAATTAGTAAACTTGAATTCAGGCAGTTGGAAAGTATGGTTTTAGAATTCATAAGCTTGTTTCTGAGGGATAAGGGAAAGGTCCACAACTAGAAGCAGATGGAGGTATAACCACATTATAAGATGAAAGACATAAACGTTCAGTGGTTTGCATAGCAGCAAAAATGGGGACATGAAGAGAATATCTTACGAAATCCAACTTCAAGTAAGTTAAGCCACAGGACAGGGGAATGGCCCTGAATGGAAGTGACCAAAAGAAAAGTTGTAAAGATGGGCTCAAATATACAAAGTTCTTGGAATCGGTAGTAAGGAAAAGATTGTGGTGTATTTCTTTCTTGGAGTAGAACTTCATTTGAGTGAGGATGTGAGAAAATGCACACAAAGACTTGAATAAAGTCGTCCGTTGGCGTCCATGTGGGGTTAGTGCCGGAACCTCCATTTTAACCAAAATCCATTTATGCTTCAGTGTGCCATACATAAAATGGCATAGTAGTATTTGTATATAGTCCACCACATCCTCTTGTGTACTCTAAACCATATCTGTGTTACTTATACTATTTAATGCAAAGCAAGTGGTATGAAAATTGTTGTTACAGCGTATTGTTTAGGGAGGAATGAGAAGAAAAAATAATAGAATATTTTTTCTGAATATTTTCAACCCACAGATAGATGAATCCACATAATTAGAATCCACACGTATACAGTGTTGACTATACTTGTTTATAGGAATATGAGAGAAAAAGAGAGGGACAAAGAGAGGGAAGTAGAAGAGGAATTTATGAATGTCTTTGTTGGTATTGTAAATGTTTTTGTTTCTAGTATTTCTGCAGTGTTGCTCAGGAGCCTAGGTAAAGAGGAAGGAAAGTGGAAAATTAGGTTTATCCAGAGGTGGAGATTTGTAAAGTAGGTGATGGCGTGTGTGTGTGTGTGTGTGTGTGTGTGTGTGTGTGTGTGTTTGAGTTGAAGCAGTTATGAAATCAAAAGGAAAGACTTGGCTTTAGTAGCTACTTAGTATTCCAGAAGTTAAAGCTGTATAGAGTTTTTCACTAGCAGCACTGCAATACTGACATAGTTATCAAGTTCAGTCTAGGACAGTGCTGGCTCAAGCCACTAATAGTAATCATGACCTCATAAGATTTGCCCCATGTCTGGTGCTGGATACCCTGTGTCTTTTATATCTCTAAAAATCATATTTTCTTCTCTATCTGTTGTGGGGAGTATTACATTTGGACAAGAATAGAAGCTAAAACTCTGTGGAGTTAATTAAATAACTCTGAAACCGAAGCTCAGTCTGAAGGAGTAATCCTACTTACCTTACTTCACCTCAACTGCCCTCTAATTGCCTTCCTGTCCCTTCAATTTCCTCATTAAATTGAAGGCTGGGTCAGTTTCTTTGGGTTCTTCAGTAAAAAAATACTGCCAGGTAGAAGTGAAAGGGATCATCAGATTGAAGCACACAGCATAATTTGCAGAGTAAAATTTGGGCAAAGCTAAGGGCACTAACTGACTTAGGTTTTTAGAATGGGAACCAGAACTGTTGGTCATCAAATTTATGAATTGAGTACATAGGAAATGCCTTTACTAATGTCTTCTTTCTTAAGGGTTCTGTCGGAGGTAATCTCTGCCTTCTCAGCAACATTTTCTGGTTCACCATCTAGCTTCATTATGCCAGATTCCTTGTATATCTTGGAATGCGCTTGTGCTTTTTCCCAGCCTATTTTCTCATGTTGTGATGGTCTCTTTCCAGAACAATCTCCCTGCTTGTCTGCCTGGTGAGTTTCATTCACCATTCGAAACACTTCCTGTGCTTTCTGCTCGATGAAACACATGGATTGTGCATTTGCTCTTTTCTCCGGTTCCCCACAGTGTGCAGCTTGGAACATTCCACGCACTGTCTTGGGATTCTGAGCTATCTATGCTTTACACTTGGTTCATGCATTCTGGCGATGTACATTAGATTTTGTTTCCTTTTTATTTTTTTTGAGACAGGGTCTCACTTTGTAGTTCAGGCTGGCCCTCAGCTCACTATGTAGCCCAGGCAAGCCTGGAACTCAGCAATCCTCCTGCCTCCGCCTCCCGAGTGCTGGGATGACAGGCGTGAGCCACCATGCCCAGCATTGTATGTGGTTACGGGGATCAAACTCAGGGTCTTGCACTTGCGAGGCAGGCGCTGGAATCACTGAGCTAAATCTCCAGCCCTCCCTTATATTTTTGTCTAGCACTGTATTCTTACGTGGTAGTATTCACTGATGATTTTTATTTTTCTAGTTAGGGTCTTTAAGTGATTACTGACAGAGCAGCCATCCATTTTGAATTTTCTTCTAGAGAATGCCGTCACCGCATTCCTCTGCTAGTCATGATGTGATGGAGCTGCTAGCAAGCTTAACTAGCAGTTTCATGCATACAGCAGCAGAACAAAAGCAGTCCTTCCCTTGAGCCCGTTCAGTGGGTCTGAGAGTACCCTGGGGATCGCCCTTCACTTTAGCTGTGCAGCAGTTGCTGCAGAACACAGAAATTGGCAGAAGGAAGGCTCGGGCATATATCCACTTGAGGGGAATGTTGGAGGAGGTATTTCACTTCTTTGTTAGTTTTCAGATGATAATAGAATTTTCAGCAGAAAATAGCTGGTTGAAAAATGTCACGCCTCCCTGCGGACCATACTGGCATTGCACGAGCATGCGCATGAGCTTCATGATGTCTCTGACACATTCCCTCGCTTCATTCTGGCAGCTGTTTTCCCTTCCCAAGTTCAGGAGTAACTCGGCCAACTATGACAGAAGCCTGCCGTTAATAAGTGCAGCCCAGTGACCTTTACTAGGGATCGTCTGTCACCGTGACATGAGCCAGCTGTGGAAAGTTTTTATATGGACGTTTCAGGGAGCACAGAACAGAACTCATGGAGTAGAGACCAACCAGGAACACAGATGTTTGCTTCATGGTTCTGGCAAGTTTCCAGGCACTGACTTCCTGGACTGGGTGGACGGGGAGACAAATTTAAAAAGGATCGAAGGACAGCATGGCCCTCTTCCTGCGGGTTGCACTGCTGGTCCCTCCCTGTCCTCCCACCACACTTCTTAGCCTTTTTAGCTATGGATAAACTCTTTGAGTCACCTGCCCCTAGAGGTGAGAGGAACCACTACACAAAGTAAAATTTAAAAACAATCAAAGGGTGACCTGTTGATGAATAGCTTATTCCTTCGAGCTCAGGGCTGGATTTAGGGTTCCCAGTGTTTGAAATTTATTGAGTTTGTATGTCTACGGGTCTCTTAAACATTTTTAATATAAAATTAATCACACATATGTATAATTTCTTTGAAGAATCATACAAATTATTACTTGACATTTCTGAAACGCACCACAAACATAAAATGTGGAAAGTTTAAGTTTGCTTAATCATCATATGTGTATATGCGCTATGGATATCATCTTAACTATTTTTGTGCATAATTCTATATAATTACACACAATTATTTTGAAATTAAGGCATAAATAACTACACATACATTAAACTTGTTGCCACATTGTAATGTGATCCACAGTTTTATAATCAGATAGTTCTCTTATGATCCGCTCTAACACAGTACAGACAGCACAGTGTAGGTTTGTCACATGGCTTCGTTTCTTCACATGACTTTCGTAGGTCCTTTTGTGTGATGTGTTGTTTGTATGTACTTGCTAAGACCCAGTAGATACGTTGTACACAAAGGTGAACTTCGACTTAGTGATCCTCCCAATGTTTATTGTTCTGCTACTTGCACTTTAAACACAGGGATTTGGTTCGATAGACCTATGTTTCCTCAATCTCATAAGTAAAGACTACATTTATAATTGTTCAGTATTCATTACCAACTATTTTCTTGATGGAGAAAGTTCTCTCTTTGATTTGACATTCATAAAAAGAAATCCTCTGCTTACAAATTTATAAGTCCCTGGGTCAGAAGATACTTCCTCGGCTCACTTTCTGACTCCACACATTTCAAGACTATTGTCTCTTCATTTCCTATGCATTTTGGATGTGCAGAGCTCTGGCCACATGTGTGTATTACTGTTTTACCTCAAGCCCTATGTGTCTTGAGCCCAGCTGAGTTAACCCAGTAGGTAGAAAGGGTATTTTGGAGATGATTCCTACCTTTGTACAGCAATAATAGAAGCACTGTGAGACAAAGAAATGTATCCTGCTGAACCTGAACTATATATCCAATCCAACTGCTTCCTTAGCTGCTCTAAAAACACACATGTGCCATCTAATATCATATCATATAAGAGAGCAGAGACACGGTTTTAACCAATTGTGGTTTAAAGCTCTTACTCTGCGTCCATTTTATAATGTCATACAGTCTTGTAAGCACATTCCTGTAACTCCTCCCAGGACCTGGAAGAAGGTTATATGCAATAAAGTTTTCTGAAAATTAATTTCACTTATCTTAGTTGTACCCCCCTACCTGGTTTGAGCTGGAAATCTATGAATTATTTCACTTGTTGGTTATACTTTTGGGAGAATTTTCATTTTTTATTCACCCAGGCATAGTTTTTACTCATTTATTCATTTGGCTTTTTGCATTTATAGCCTATTATGAGTGTCATCCAGTGCCTATATATCACAGATAAACACAGGAAGATGTATATTAAAGTTCCCATTACTCAGTATGGTTCCCTTTACTTGGCTTTCTTATGTTAGAGACAAAGGACACATTTGGTTATCTACCCTCTGATTTGATAGCCATTTTCAAAGAAGCTACTAAGTGAAGACCTGCCAGCTTTTCTAGCTGATTTCTATCGGGAGGTTACAAACAATGCATTCAATCTTCCCACTGCTGTCTTTTCTTTTCCTAGTACTGGGAGTGAACTGAAGGCCTTTGCATTGAGCCATGTCACTAGCTCTTATTTTTTTTATTTTGATGTAGGTTCCCACTAATTTGTCCAGGATGGGCAAATTTGAGATCCTCCTGCTTCAGCCTCCCAGAGTGCTGAGATTAGAGATAAACACCACCAAACATAGTTCTGCTAATGACTCTTATTTGAATGTCCTATTTCATTCCTTCAAGCCCCTGAAGAATAGGAATTCTCCTACAGTGGGAATATGCAGGTATTTTGATAGAAATATGCAGCCTTGTGTTCACTTGAGAAACCCAAGTGGTAAATCATAAAAAGCCTGGGACTTCTGGTCCTACCACTCTTTCCCATGGGTGCATTAGACTTCCTATTAAAAATTTACTTCATTACTGAAGGTCTATAGTCTTCTCATCAGTGAAAGTCTTTTCCTTTCTCCATGTGACTTTAGGTCAATTACTTATCATTATGAATTTTGCATTCTGCAGTTATAAGACCTGGATAAAAGGGAAAAATAATACAGCATTTTAAATATACTTGGCAAGCCAAAAGGCTATTAATACTATTAATACAGGACTCAGGGATTCAGGATGGGAACTATGCAAGAATGTGGAAACAAGCATCTTCTTCTCAGTGTTCCTGCCTCCTGCGAGAATGTAAAGTTTTCTGTTGGGCTAGAGGTCTAGCTCAGTGCTACGCTGCCTGCATAGCATGCACAAAGCAGTGGGCTAAATCCCCAGCAAGGCAAAACCAAACAACACACCAACCTGGATGTTAACACCCCCATACCAGGCCTGTTATTGGGCACGTGAGAAGCCTTTCATAAACTTGTTCTTTTAAAATATCTTTCTATAAATTAAAAGTTCTTTGAAGAAAAGGAAAACTTGGTAAAATTCTTTGATGTCCTTGCTCCTGGCACCAACTCAGGTGCATGGGACTGTCTGTGTCTCAGAAGTGTAGAAAGGACACAGTTTTTCCAGTTTCGTATTCTGTATTATATACCCAGTCAATATAATGCTGCCATTAGGCAGACTGTACATTATTTCACCCATATTGTCCCAGTGGAAGGGATATTAATTTTCATTTGGATTGGATCTGAGTGACATCTCATTTTTCCTGATAATGATGTTGATATGTCTCTGGGACACCCATATGCTCAGCATGTGCTGTTTCAAACTTATTCTTCATTAATTATGGCTCTACAGAAGCTGCCAAAATTTAGTTCTATGGAGGATTTAAATTTGAGCCCTGGAAGGCTAGAATTTTGTGTGGATGAAAAAACAGAAAGGTGACATTTCCATAACTAGGAAGTAGTAAAGCTAGGAAATAAGTACTGCTGGGCTGGCCTTCCTATTTGTTCAGTGTTATTATGAGACCACACTTTTTCCCATCTGGAGGGGCTGAAAAGTGGAGTTTGTTTGATCTCTCTATGGTGAGAAACACTGTTGTGAATTTTGCAAGTTGTCACTTTGATAGAGGGTACCAAGTAATCCAAAATGGTACTCAAATAAGCCAAAATACTCCAAACGAAGGAAATATAACTACCAATCTTCTGGGTAACTGAAATGCGAGTTCATGTTCTCTAATATTGAAGAATGAATTCTAGAAACAGTGGAGGTTAAGAGTTGGAAAAACTTGTGGAAAGATAGCTTCTGTCTAAGAGAGACAGAAGGGGGACCCGAAAGCGGGTTGCCCAGCCACCTCCCTTTTCAAGGGTGTGTTTTAGGGCAAAGGTACAAAGTGAAGTGGTACAAAGTAGAACAAAACTCTAAGAACCGGTGGAAGAGTACAAGGTGGAGCAAAACCATGACCAACCAGTAAGAGTACAAGTACACTCAACCAGGTAACGTTGATTAAACAGGGATCAAAAGGGGAAACAACTCTGTACAAGGAATTTCCAGAAAGGAACCGGGCTAGGGAGACGGATGTCTATTACAAATATCAATCAGTGCTATTCATCTCTAGGGGAAGTAGTGCCTCTTTTCTTTTTATGATGCTAACTAGTAAATGTGCCTCCATTTTTTTTTCTATTTTCAGAGCCCAGCTTTGTCTATCTGCCTTATAGTCATTTCTAACTAATTTAGCTATCTGCAATAACTTCGTGAACAGAAGTGTAATTTCATCTATGCCATAATTTAATCTGTCAGTATCAATGAGATGAGATTTGTAAAAATTCATAGTAACTCCCTTATCAACATTTTATGTATCTCAAATTAGCATCTTTTATTTCAGTTTGCTTAGTATTGTGATAAATGGAAAAAGGAATATTCAGGTGAAGCTTGAGAAATATGGATAGCAATATTTTATTTTTAAGGACTGTTATTTAGTCTTTGGTAGGAAAACATTTTTGAAAGGGCTACAGAGTGAGTATTTCAGGCTCTGTGGACCCGAACATAGTCTGTTTCCACTCCTTTGTCCCTCCTGTTCCTCCCTGTACTCCTCATTTTCCCTTGCTCTACTTCTTCTCAGTTTCTTCTTTCTTCTTCCTCATTTTTCTCCTGTCCCTTTTCTTCCTTTCCATCTTCCCCTTTTCTGATTCTTCATAATCCTTCAGAAGCAGACTTTGAAAAATCTTTCCTAATCCATGATCTGGCCACAGGATAGATTTGCTTTAATCTTAGTTAGCCGACCCTGCATAATCTCCCATAATCTTACCTATTTCTCCTTGCCTCTTGACTTTAGAAGGACAAGATTTCTAGTTACAATCTGGGGGACAGAAACAGACATACAGTGCAATACCATTGAAGATTTATTCTGGACTCAAAAGAGCCGAGCTCTCTATATGGTTCTTCTTTTTTTAGAACTTCATGAAGTAAGGTCTTTAACCCCCTTTATGGGAGAAGAAACAGAGCCTCAGAGGGGTCATGTTGTTACCAGACTTCTCCACCGATTCATCCATTTCATGAATGTTCACTTCATTCTGCAAAGTCTCCAAGTCCAGGTCAACTAACTGGACTTCACAGAGTGAATGCTATGAGTCAAGGTCTGAAGGAGGCACAGGGATTATCGGCAGACATTTCAGGAGGATGACATACCAAGAAGAGTCATCCTACAGCGCAGTGGAATATAGAATAGGCACAAAATTCAAGAAAGCCAGTGGGCAGAGACAGGCAAAACGGTAAAGGGCTCCACCCAAGATCCAGTTAGAGACCTGGCCAAGATCATGATACAAAGGTCTTACAAGGGATGCTACAGGTTCGTAGGTTTCTAATCTCAAAGCAATCATAGAATAATTAAATATTTTTAACAGGTGAGCACTATATAGAAACTTTCCTTTTGAAAAGTTATCTCTGGTTGCAGAGTGGGTAATGGATTAGAAATTCAAGTGTGAAGATGACAAGATCGATGAGAGGTTATTATACCAGTGTAGGCAGGAGACAGTCATAGCCTGGGGCAGGTTCATAGTGTTAAGTGAGAAGTAAATATGTTTTAGAGATATTTACTTGAAGATAGAAACTCGTGGAATTTGGTCATTGATAGCTGGATGTGAGCACTGAATGCAGAGAGGTGTCAAGGAGGATTCTTAATTTTCTGACTTGGCCCCTTGAGAAAATGATGTTGATAACTGAGGATTAATAATCCAAATATAACACCTGGGAGGACAGACATGCAGGAAACTGCTACTGGTGGCTCCTGCTGAAGAAAGAAATCAGACAATTAATAGTCAGGGAAAGAAAGGAGATTTGGATTTGTTTTCTTTTAATTTTAGATACTTGTGACCATAGTCTCTTCATGGTTCTATGTGTAGATAAAAATCTGTCAAAATATGTTAGGTTTAAAATGTAAATATACCTCACATTCTTCCTTTCCCTCTTTTTGTCTTTTCTTCTTCTTAAAATGGTTATGAGTATCTACTTCAGTGTAAAAAGCCTTGAGTTCAAGAAGACATTGGGTAAATTACTTAATCTCTCTAAATCTGAGTGTTTTATCTAAAAAACTGAATGATGGCCTATTTACATGGTTGTTATGGGTGTTAAGTAAGTTTTTTATGAAACTATTTATACTCCTATTTGGCAGATGCTCAAAAAATAGCTCCCACTCCCTCTTCCTCCTGTTCCTCCTCTCCTCCTTAACCCTTCTCCTCTCTCTTGTGTTTATTACATAAACCATTCTTCCCTAGTTTTATTTTTTTTAAACAAGACTTTACATCCCCAGGGATTATTAGTTTATTCTTTGGAAGGTTTCCCAGCATGTGAGTTTTATCTGTACTGACCACGACAGTAAGGACTATCATGACCCATTTGTGCACAATGTAATAAGCCTGGGTGCTTCTGACAGGTCAGTATTTTAGAGCTTTAATTCAGCACCCTGGACAGAAAGTATCTTAGACTTGGAAAAAATAATTATTTAACATTCTTTTGTTCACAAAGTAGATATTTTCGTCTTCTGCAAGACTTGGACCAATTTATTAGTTAAAAAATATCTACTATTAATTCAGTAAAGATATAGAGACAAATACATGTAACATGACTCCCCAGATGCCTAAAAGCAGAATTCTAGTTCCCTCATACCATGACAGCATTGATTAGTGGTGGTATTAGAGGTGCAGAGAACAGGATTGAAAAATAGCCATCGCAGAAAACCTAGGGTAAGAGAAAGACTAATTCTTGAAAGACAGAATTTACTTGCAGAACCTTTACCATAGTCCTCCCAGGAAGCCCTCCAGCTACTGGCCTGCCTCTCTCCTTTCAGGGCCAGCTATGTCTGATCTCCATTATCAACATGTGAAGACAGGCCATTTCAGATCTCTTATCAGCAACACATGAAGCCAGAAGGGCAAGCAGATGGGGATGTTCACACACAAACAAGTGGACTGAGGGAGTTGGCAAGCACATCCTGCCCCTTCCACAGTTCCCGCTTCTGTTTTTAACACATTGATTGAATCAAGCTTGAATCTTTCTCTGATCCTCTTGACACTCTGCTTACTATTGTTTATTTAGTTTATGATTCTTCTGCCTCTGAGGTAAATCTTCATACTGTATGGATCAATAGACTAGAAGGGCCTTAATTAAAGCTGTGGGATTAAATTGCTACTGGAAACTAAATTCCATGTTATTTCTCATGGAGACCTTTTTTATTATTAATTGTCTATTTTAAGAATTTTAACTGACACTTAAAAATTGTATGTATATATGAGATTTAATGTGATATTTCAATACATGTACACATCGTGTAATACTCAGATTACGGTAAATGTACCTATAATCTCAAATATTTATTAGTTCTTTATGGTAAAAACATTTGTAATCCTTATTCTAGCTTTTTACAAATACATAAATAGTATATTATCTACTATGCAAAAAAACTGCAGAATTTCTTTTTCCTGCCTATCTGTAACTAAACAACTGTTACACAATCTTTTCCATCCTACCTGTTCCTTACTTTTCCCAGCCTCTGTAATCACCATCTTATCTCAAATTCTATGAGTTCAACTTTTTAGATTCCATGTAAGAGTGAGATCATGTGACATTTGTCTTTATCTTATTTCATTTAACATGATGACCTCCAGTTCAATCCATATTGCAACATGATGCTCATCAAGTGATAAATGAGAGAAATTTGGTACATATACACAAAGGAATGCTATTCAGCCATAAAAAGGATGAAATCTGCCATTTGTATCATGTATCATGGAAACACTGAGCCACATACCATTAGACAGTTACAAAGTTTGGTGAAACATTGGGTGTCCCATGGCTGATTTCAGGAATGCAAATGGATGCATGAATAGACACGTGAAGAAAAATGAGGTCCTTTGGCATGTATTCTTTCTGGCTAAGTAAGTGTCTCTTTAGAGAATTCAGTACCTTGTCTATCTCTGATTGCTTACTTGCACTGCAAAACAAAACAAAACAAAAACCATCCCCAAATCTGAGTTTAGTTCCTATTTGAAGCACAGAAAAACAGCATTAGAGACATTTTGGAGTACAGTTTATAAAGCTTTTGACTTTACTAGTTCAATTATCTCTTGTGGTTTCTGCTTAAGTCCCCTGAGGAATCTTTCGTCCTCTGCCAGTAATGGGAGCTGTCCATGATCGTGGTGCTGAAACAACTGCAACAAAAAGCATTGACCTGTCAAGTTTCTCAGGCTCTTAGATGATGATCAAACATGTGAGAGCAACGAGGAAGAACATAAGAACTACTGATAGGAACTACTGTTAGAAAGTGCTGTCATTATTGGGACCTCTTGTTATAATGTGCTTAAATTATGTCTCTACCTTTTAGTAGCTGTGTAACAAGAAAAGTAATTGTGAGCAACTATTCGGCCATTTATAAAGTTTGGTTAATATGTATCTGTGAAATCTTGTATGTGAAAATTCTTTTACAATATCTGAAGTTTCTATATGTTTCTGAGATGCAGGATTCTTGCCTAAACTTTAGTTATTTGAAGCTGATACTCTTGAGAGTTACTGTGCTTGCAGATGCTAGTGGGGAATCAAAGGGTCCCCAGCTAATTACAGAATATCCTTCTGTTATTTTCCTACACTTGTGATATTCAGCATCATTTAGGAGGAAGATACTGTGGATGAATTACTTTTTTTTTTGAGACAGGCTCTCCCTTTGTAGTTCAGGCTGGCTCTGAGCTCACTATGTAGCCCAGGCAAGCCTTGAACTCAGCAATCCTCCTGCCTCTGCCTCCTGAGTGCTGGGATGACAGGCGTGAGCCACCATACCCGGCATGGATGAATTACTTTTTATATGATCCATAGAATACAGACATGATGAAAATCTTATTTTCATGAACCTCTTGGAGTTAGTATCATTGATATTCAAAATGAGATGGTAGAGGTATCAGAAGGGAAACAACAAAGGGACAGAGAGCAGACATTTTGGCAATTATAACTTGAGGTTTCTATGCACTTTGAAGTCTTCTTTGCTTAGAGTGAGTTAAATATTTGTCACTCAGAGTGTCTTTTAAAAAAGGTAATGTAAAAAGATATACATTTTAAATCCAAAATGTTCATTTGTATCATTGGTGTTGTCAAGTAGAGTCACTTAGGAGCACTGATTTTTCTTTGGCACATTATAAGATGGATAATCTACGATTCTATAAAGGGAAAAATATTTGAGAAAGTTTACAGAATGTCTCATGGTGAATTTTCAATTTGGAAAAGAGAGGCATAAAATCCTATGTAGAATCCTGAGATTTTAGTCTTAGATTTTGCCTGGTATTACCTATGTGACTTTGGTAATGACTAAGTCATTTCCCTGACCTTCATATTTTTCTTTTTGAGATAGGGTCTCACTTTGTAGTTCAGGCTGGCCCTGAGCTCACTATGTAGCCCAGGCAAGCCTCGAACTCAATAATGCTCCTGTCTCTGCCTCCCGAGGGCTGGGATTATAGGCGTGAGCCATGGCATGACCTTCATATTTTTAATTGTGCATTTATGGTATTAACATTCCTGTTTATTTTACTGTGTTAATGCAAAGAAGAAAAATATTTTCAGAGAATTGGTTGTGTAAGAAAGTTCACTATAGATTATAAGGTTTTATACAAAATTCAGCCTCTTTAGTAATGGATGCATTTGTGTGCATGAAAAACTCAAACAATTTTTCAATACCTGGTATAGTCCTTAAATTCTATAATTCAAGGGTAACATTTTGCAGAGCTTTCAATTCCATAGTTTGGTTTCACTGACCACATTAAGGAACACCCCCAGCCATAACAGTTGAGCATAAATTTGGAAACAACTGAGGCAGGTGTCAGTCAGAACCTATACTTACATTCAGGATGTGTGGAGACTCATGCTGGGTCTGTCTTTCCCCAGAGTGGCATATCCAACATCACTCTTATTTGTATGTAGGTAATCTAAGGATGATGGAGCCCATTGGTACACTTATAGCCAAGAGCACCATTCATGTTGAAAAACAGCAGGTAAATGACCACACAGACAATATATGTTGCTTATTCTCACTGAACTCTGGTCCATCTGGTTTTAATGAAGCTTTAAATAAACACAAGCCTGAGGGGGGAAAAATGAAGCAAACACTAAAAGGAAAAATTGAGCTATGATTGTATTGGTTGACTTCAAAATTAAAATGAGAAAATGGCAATTCATTCTGTGAAAAATGTAATTGCCAGTTAATAAGAATATAGAATAAAATAATAAATTCTATGGAACAGAACTTTCCCCTTACTCTGCCCCTCACTGAAAGATAGATGTTATTAATGGGTGCTTGAACCTTAAATTTCTCTTCTCCAAACAGAAAAAGCATATATATAAAATAATAGAAGCTCAACAGTTTTCTATTGCTCAGATGGTAGACTTCATTTCTGAATGAATAAACAGAAAGTTTGTTGTTTTTTAAAATTGTAAAATAAGATATTGAATGTGATAACTCTGATGGCTTCTTTGTCCTTCGATTTTATGTGAGTTTCTGAACCGTGTGTAGTGGTGGCAGGTCTTAGAGGTTATCAAGTTCAGCCTCTTCCTCTGACAAGTAAAAGAGAAGTTATGGTTCTGTGAAATGCTTTCTAAGTCTACTCATTATGTCTCTAGTATATTTCATAGTCAGTTACTTTAGTATACTTCATGCAATAGGGAGGGCAGTGTGATAAAAGAAAAGTCAAAGATTTTACTGGATCTGAAGGACATGGTCAGACCCTCTGGGAAAACAGAGAAGACAGCTTCACATAAGACTGTGTGGCTCCTGTGACAGTCAGGGTCTGTGTTCTGTGTAGGCTACAGGACGAGATCCCAGGGCTCAGGCCTCACTGATGGAGTCAGAGCAGGGCCACACTGAGAATGGATTTGAAAGTAATGAACCTTTTGTCTCATCTGCCACTTTCAAAACAGTTTGCAGAGTCAATGGATGATAGCAGCTAATTAATAATGAAAAGATTGGGTCTTTAAACTTGGGGAGGCTGACCTGTTTAAGACCCAATTCAAAAATGGGCAACTGAAATGAACAGACACTTCTCAGAGGCAGAAGTCAAAGCAGCCAAGAAACATATGAAGAAATGCTCAACATCTCTGGTCATTCGAGAGATGCAAATGAAAACAACACTGAGATTTCATCTCACTCCACAAAGAATGGCCGTGATCACAAAATCAACCAACGATAAATGCTGGCGTGGCTGTGGGGAGAAAGGAACCCTTCTCCACTGTTGGTGGGATTGCAGACTTGTGCAACCACTGTGGAGATCTGTGTGGAGATTTCTCAGAAAACTAG
>PVIC010042703.1:0-15723 GCA_004025085.1 Thryonomys swinderianus
AAAAAAAAAAAAAAAAAAAGGAGGAAATTTGGTATGGGAATGGAATGAGGGGAAGGAATAAATATGATACAGAAAGAAAATAAAAGAGTATGTATAAAGGTGGTGAGGAGGTGTGGGTGGGTAGGGATATGGGTAAAAATGAGAATTAACTTGTGTCATATACTGGTACAAATTCCCCAATGTTATATGTGATTGTGAGATGTATATAAATTGTACCAATAAAGGATTCAATTTTGGGCTGGAGGGTTAGCTCAGTGGTTCCGGTGCCTTTCTTGCAAGCGCAAGGTCCTAAATTTGATCCCCGGTAACCGCATATAATGCTGGGCATGGAGACACGCCCACCAACAATCAACACCGCATACCACAATGCCAGACGTGGTGGCTCACACCTGTCATCCCAGCACTTGGGAGGCAGAGACAGGAGGATTGCTGAGTTTGCGGCGGCTTGCCTGGGCACCATAGTGAGCTCAGGGCCAGCCTGAACTACAAAAGCGAGACCCTGTCTCCAAAAAAGCAAAAAAAAAAAAAAAAGAATTCAATTTTTTAAAAAAACCCTATATCTACCCATTCGGCTTCAATTAGAATAGCCCCATCTATCTAGCTCAAATTTGAGACCCCCATTGAAGTTCAATTTGAAAAGCGTTCTGTGACCAAAAAAGAATATTTAGGAAGCTCTGGATGTTCTCCAGTTTCTTTCCAAAGCTAGCCATCTGTGACTCACTCAAACTGCCAATGAAGGAGCAGAACAACCAGACTGGAGAGAAACAGAAGGAGGAGGGTCACAGCGGTGGCGGTGAACGCACAGCTTACCTGTGATTCTGCCCACTGTTCCTTTCACGTAGTAGCCAACATACCCTGCCACATGTGCTCCAAGGCTGTAGCCAATCAAGTGAACATTCCCCAAAGAAAAACCATCCTTTTCCTGTAGAAAGTCACCAAAGCACATGAGGTGAAAAACATGGTCCTGAGTCCCCAGAGCCACCAATAGTTTAACAAATCCATCAAAAAGAAGCCACAGGCACAGAGTCCCAGGGGCATTGCTGACCACTCAAGACAAATGGCTCTCAGCCAAGGATGGGAGGTCAAAAAGACTGTGACACTCCAAATGCCAAGACACCAGGGAGGAGGATGTGATTATAGGCTCCAGGCCTGACCATTCAATGTTTTCCATTTCCTTGGGCACTGTCTAGGGTGCAGAGGGGCACTGCAGAAGTCAAAGATACCCGACTTATTGGAGACCAAAGTGCTAGCCAGAGCCTGCAACACTTCAGTCTTTGCCTGTCCTCTTAGGCTTTGCGTTTCAACCTGGCTCCAGAAGATGCTGACCTCCCTACCATAAGCCCATCTGGGACCCCAGAGTTGGAGGAGACCTCTTTCCAAAGAATTCACCTGGTGGAAAATAAGAAAGTGGGGCCTTGATCCCATGGCTCAAGAACCAAACTCTCCTAAACAACAGGCAAAACAGAGAACCCTGCCCAGAATTCTGCCAGAACTCATCAGATTCCATGGATAAAAGGAAGTCAGACTAAAATTGCCCAGATCCCAAGGACACTATGCCAGTATATCCCTACCTCTCTTGCCCCTGTGAAGTCCCCTGGTCTTAGACAACTTAGTAACTTATAAAGGTCAACACAAGATCACAAGATCTCTTTTGCCCACTTAATATTTTAAATAAGGGAACAGGCTTGCTGTCTTTGATCCAGCTTCTTTCCTTAGTACAGAAATGCTTCAAAGGAAAGAACAAACTTTGGGAGATATGAAGATTATAAGCCTGTCCTGGCCCTTAGCCATCCAACCCCATCTAAGAATATCAGCTCCTACGATCAGCAAGCAACTAGCCGTAAGGCAAATTTTTCTTACAGCAAACAATAAAAATTCAGAGATACGTGAATAATGAAAGGATTCTCTAAAAGTCCTGGCTTTCAAGTATTTCAAGTAATATTTAATTCAGAAAAAAATTAATTCTAAAGATTCTTGTCAGGGTTTGGAAGTTCACAAAATATATATATATATATATATATATATATATATATATATATATATATATATATATATATATATATTTCCCAAGGAGTTTAAGATCCTGCTTCCAAGAGGAAATGACCCTTTCATCCCCAGTTACCTTCAGCCAGTCAAGCATCCTTGCCACACTGTGCCCCACTGCCCTAGAATTATTGACTGCATCTGTGTACAGCTGTTGAGCCAGAGGCAGCCAGTCCACTACCACTACATTGGCATCTTTCTCTCTTATCTGTAGGGCTAACATAAGTTTGTGCAGCCAGCCATGAAGCATTCCATCCATCTGCAAAGAAAATAGGAAACTTTAAAAAAAAAATTCTCTGGACTTTGAAAATGAATGTAATCAATCCTCAATTTAAGAACAAGTTCTGTTCTAGATGAATATTCATAAGTCAGACACAAGTGAGTCTCATACAATACACCTGTGAAAATGTGCAACTCAAAATATCCATAAGGGTGGGGCTTACTATATGAAATTTTATGCCATAATCTTCATCCTGTCTGATTTAAAAATCTTCATAGCAGGTGATCAAGAAATGGGCATTTGCACATGAACAAAGCCACTCAGAGACAGAATTGCTACATATTTTTGTCCCCTGGTCTTTACATCCCACATTTTTGCTATCAAAACTATCATAGCTAGGGACTAGAGATTTAGCTCAGTGGTTCCAGCACCTGCCTAGCAAACGCAAGGTCCCTGGTTTGATCCTGGGTAATCACATACACCAGTAGTGGGGGTGGTGACACGCCCACCAGCAATCAGTACCACACACCACAATGCCAGTCATGGTGGCTCACGCCTGTAATCCCAGCACTTAGGAGGCAGAGGCAGGAGGATTGCTGAGTTCAAAGCTGGCCTGGACTACATGGTGAACTCAGGGCCAGCCTGAACTACCAGGCAAGACCTTGTCTCAAAACAAACAAACAAAAACAAAACAACAAAAAAACTTTCATAGCTGTTGCCCTCTATCTATGAGATACGTGCTGCGATGATACTGGCACGGCATTAGCTAAGTCCCTGCCACAGTCAGGCAAGCGGGTTGTCCCATCCTTCAAAGGCAACTGGAAAGGGTTGCCCTGGAGAATCAGCTCCTCCCTGAGAGATGCAGGGAGATGCTGTTTCCTAAGCAAATACAGAGTTAACACATGACCCCTTCCCACAACCCATCTCTGCCAACCCTTCTGACCCCAGAGTCAGGAAAATCCATTCCTGGAATCCCAAATCAGAACTCAGGACACATTTTCCCACAGAAACAAAGTTATAAATGGTGACTAGGACCAGCTGTAAACCTATCTACAAGTACATTATCAAATAAATGGATTTTTTGTACTCTGGCTGGGAACCCAAACACTATTTACAATCTTCCTTTTATGGGAAACTGCTGTTCCAAGTCCCAAACACATTACAAAGGAACTTTCTGGAATGCACCCCATTTGTAAGTTGCAGGCAGTTTGTATTTGCATTTTGACAGAAGGGCCTTAAAAAGATTCGAATGCATGACTGTAGCTGCAGGTTGTGGGACCAGGACCAAGGACAAGCCTTTAATCAATCCTTCAGCACATAAGTAGGTAAGCACCTATCCTCCCCATACCGTACCCCAACCCCAAATGTTAGTGGTAGACCTAAGGATCCAGAGAGGATGTAACGGGTATGAATTTCTCATCATTAAGAGGAAGAATATCCCCACCCAATTAGCCAGGGCAGAAACCTGCTCACTTAACAGTGCCATTTTCCTACGGACTGTCATTATATGAATGAATAAATCTCTTGCTGGCCAAGGACTTCTGAAGCAAAGTGGTAAAGCCCTCTTTTGTTGAAGTTTGTCATGGACCTTTCAATGGGAACTGCTCAGCTAGGGCACATAAAGAGCCCCAGTGCCATTAAATGGGGCCATCTCTATGCAAACAGGAGGGCACCATGCCAACAGCAGACAGACAGCCAGGCCAGCTGGTCCCTCACAGATTCTCCGAGCCCGTCAGTGCAGCTCAGCTCTGAAGGCAGGATGGCCCCCTCGAGGCAGTGACTGACCAATGTAATTAAGTATAATTAGAGGGCCCTTCAGAGCCAGTGGAGCTAGGCTGGTGCCCTCCGGAGAGCCACTTTCTGAAAGCCTGTTGTGTGCCAGCACTAAATATCACCCTGCTGGAGTCCAGATTGCCCTCTCAGTGAAGCCCCCATTACGTCTTTCACAGCTGTCTGAAATACAAGCAGCCCACAAGGAAAAGTGGGGAGAGGCTTTGGAATCGGGAAGCACTAGTAGTCTTTTTAATTGACCAAAACAAAGAGAACCAAATTTGTGCAAAGCCACAGAGCTCCCTCCCCGGGCTCACCGTCCATCCATGAATGATGAGAAAGGTTTTAGCTGTCAGGTTGAAGCCACAGTCTTCTAATTGCTGGTTGAACCCAACAGAGAAGTAGCATCCTTCATGTTCTGGGTCCTTAGAGGTGCGGAGGTTAAAAAGCACTGGGAGTTTGGCTGCAACCTGTACCTCCCTGGATTTGTGATGCTTATCTAGAAAGAACAAACAGAATGTGGGTGCTTCTGATGGTTCAGGCAATGAGAACTAGAATTAGTCTAGTTCTCGTCCAGTCTTGAGCAAATTAGTTAACCATCTGGGTTCCAGTTTTTACACTTGTTGAATGTTCCCTCTCTACCCCTTGGGAAAAACTGTGAATACCTTATAAAAGGGACATTACATGTATACTCAATAAATATTAATTAGTCACTTGTATTAATTGCCACGCCTCTGAAATAGGCACATTTGTTACTTTTGTCTACCCACCCCTACCGGAACAATTTCTTTCCCTCAGGTTCCTACTTTCAGTGCACAGGTCTTCCGTTCTTTTCTGAAAAGCCTAGGACCAGCTGAGTCTCTTAATTGGGAAATCGTCATATTTCAGAAAGGCACACAGAACATATACCGTATATTACATAACACTCCCCACAGATTCCGGGGTATCCCCCACAGATCAAATATGCTAGCATTTCTGCAGAGCAACACAGGATTACTCCCATTCAAGGGCATAGATGCCAAGACCATGAAGAGACTCCTGCCATCTCCAGTCAGATTTTGCTCTCAAATGAGTTCATATCAGGTCAGGCCAGGTCTTGCTGACAAACAAGTTCCCAACCAATTTTCCAATTTTGAGAGATTCTGGATTTTGCAATTGCAGATAAGAGGCTGTCGACCCAACCATTGTATAATGGGTGTTCCCTGGCTTCTAGTACTTTTTTCAAGGTCTCATGCATCATCAGAGCCCTTTGCAGTACAGACAGGCCCCAGGCATTCACCCCATTTGTTACATGAACAACTGAAGTCATGATGAAACTCCTTGGAGAAGCAAAGCCGCCCTTTCCAGTTCTGCTGCTCACACACAGTCCTTCTGAGGAGATGGCCTTGCTTCCAAAGCCCAGCCTGCGCCAGTGATGATTCCTATGATTGTGTGTCATCACCACGCTATTTCAGAGAATTACTAAAGGACCCCTGCCAGCACTCTTCAGTCCTGCTGGTATTAGAAAAGCAAGCAATCAGGGAGACACGAAATGACCACCGCAGGAACTTAATGTCTCCTAGAGTTAAGAAGCAAAAGGAATCACGGAAAGAGCAATCATGGTTGTGGAGAAGGTGGTGATAAAGAGATGGGAAAGAACAAAGGACAGGTAGGAAATGGAGCAGATGGATGTAAGAAGGATTGGGTTCCAGGAAATGCTGTTAAATACACAGGAGCAGAACTCAGATCAACTGTCACAAAAGTAATGTACAAAAAAACCCAAAATGATGGCAGAAATTTGAGCCATGGCCATAAATACTCTGACAGCCAAATTTCTGCCTGGGGCGTAGAGGAAAGCCTAGGGCAGAAAGAGGTCTGCTGGCCTCCTAGGCAGACATGTGGACAAAGCTCCACGTGGACAAACAAATGCTCCCTTGGCCTCAGCTCGCTCTCACCCCACAGTTCTCTAGCTCCACTCCTGCTGCGCTGGGACTGAGTCACTTTGCCTCGGGCTTTCAGGACTGTTCTCCATCCAGAGTCCTGTGCTTCCTCTCTCACTTCCTCAGCTCCATGTTCGAGGTGCAAGTTTTAAGGAAGCCCTGACCGCTCAACAAACCACACCACTTTCCCCCAGGACGCCACGCTTTCCTCCTCTGCCCTTTTCCTCCGTGAGCTGGGACTGTCATCCATTCTGCTCCCTGCAGTGTCTTCCTCTCCCGTAAGAGTGCCCGCCACAAAGCAGAGATGCAGTGAATACATTCTGAATGAATGACATTGGCCCACAAATGTGCAGAACCACAGAACACAGAAGTTGGATGGAACTTTAGCATTTTTCAGGGGAAAAAAAAGATGGGATCCATCCTGGGTGATGCTTCTGGTCGGCACAAGCGTTGGAAACACATTTAATAAAGCAGGGCTCTCTCATTCCTTCACGTGATGGCTCCCACAAGGACGTGGCTCAACATGTGCATGCAGGGCTTAAGGGTTGGACTGGGTTTAAGGGCTCCCCAGCTCCTCAGTGCATAACCAGCTGGCTCTAGGTGACCCTGCCTCACTCAGCCAGGAAGGGGGCGAGGGCCACACACCATACAGACCCTAAACAGAAGAAAACCTACCAGGTAGAAGGAGGAAGGAGGGCAGGAAAGAGTCTGACAATGACCTGGCCAGCAGTTTCTCAGCCCAAGTCACCCAGTGGAGAGGACCGCAGTCAAGCCAAAGCCAGCTCTCCTGCCCCCTGAACGTTCAGAGCACCTACCAACTAAAAGGAGGAGTGCTACAGAGAAGGCAGAGTTCTTTCTAACAAACTGCTTGCCTTCGCCTTCCAAAGGAGCTGCGGGCTGGACCGCAATGACTAGGGGAGTCCCGCAAGGCGAGGGCGCGCAAGCAAGAGACGCGGCACAAGCCAGCGCATCCTGCCCACCTGTGGCCTCCCGACGACCGCTAGGGGGGTGGTTTTTTTCAGAAGGGCTGAGGAACAAATGATCTCCAAGGTGAAGTCGGAGGCGGGAAAGTGACCACGCCACGGGAGAAGAAGAGGATTTCGCAGGAACAGAGTCGGCAAGACAGAGGAGGCCCGCAGCGAAAAGCTGGGGTGGGTCGGTGCGCGTTACCTTCCAGCGGTCCCTCAGCACCAGCGGGTGTGGAGTTTCCCGCCGCAACGCAACAATAGATGCTCCAGAAGCCGAACAGAACGGAGCGCCTCATCCTTCCTCCCGGCCCCGCCACGCCCCCTCCTCGGGAGCAGGGATTAAGAAGAAGCCGCCGCCGCCTTCCCAGTGGTTCACCTCAGTGGTGAGCGGCCTCACCGCCAGGTGGTGGGTTAGACAGCTGGACCGGAGGGTGGAAATTGAAGGTGGCTGCCCTGGCCGCGAGGCTGGGCGAAGGGAGCGTCTGGGAGGGCTTGAAGCAGAGCCAGGTCCGCCCTCGCCCTGGGCCGCCGGGAACCCAGGGCTCCTCGCTGTCACACGGCGAGCTCCTGGTGAGGTAGTTTTTTAAAGTATCAGAGTCATCTGACCCATCGCCAGATGGTTATTTGCATAATTTATTCCCGTTTCTGGACTCTGATTGGGTCACACCTTGGCTGACGCCGCCACCGAGTCTTCCCAAAGTTTGAATGAAAGCGCTGCCCAACACCGAGCGGACGCGGACCGCCCGGACCGGCTGCTCCTACGCCGGCGGAGGTTGCTGCGACTCCAGTACCCCGCCCGCTCTAGGGTCTAACCGCGGACCGCAGAGTCCTCCGCTCGCCCCTTCCGCTCCGAGGGGACATTTCCTAGAAGTCGTGCGCCCGCTGGGGACACGATCCCTGAGAAGGGAGTGCACCCTCTCCCTGCGAGGCGCGACGCTACCCCGCGCCGGGAATAGTCCTTCGGTGCCCGGGCCGAGGTCCCGATGGAGCGGGGCCTCTTGCTTATCTCGATCCTTATCTTCTTCACTCCGGCTCAACCAGGGCAGCAACAGGTGCAAGACGTGACGGGGCTCTAGGCCCGCAGAGCCGAGGCGCTTCGGGGTCACATAAACCTTGTTCAGAGACCTGGTTCCACGATTAGGTGCAAAAGTCCAGATTCTCCGAGGCCGTTCCCGCGTCCGCGTCCGGGGCGCACGGATGACTGCAGTTCCTGCGCTTGGGGGTCTTGGGGAAACCAGAGCTCACGCAGCTCCGCGCGGCGCTCGGTGAGCGATTCTCGCCGCGGGCGGGGCCTGGAGGGCGCAGGGGTTTGTGCCCCGTCTCCACGCTCGCGCTGTAACCCCTGGTGAGTGGAGCTTGGCACTTTCTTCCTCTTTCTCTCGATCGCGTCCCCGTGAACCTCCCTTTCTCTTTCGATCAAGTCTGGAAACTGAGCCGCAGGCGCTGGAGGCCGTGGCGCGGAGCCTGAGTCAGACACAGGAGGGTGAGGGCCGGGCCGGGACCTCAGCGGAGCTCCGCGCCTCGCCGCTGCCTGCGCGGGAGCGCGGGCGAGCCGGGGCCGCACTGTGAGCTGCACCTGGCCGTCTGCCTCCTGCAGGCAGCGAGAGCGGCTCGGCGAGGCGTCGCCCTGGATCGCAAGGAGCCCCGCAGTTGCCGGGAACCGCTCTGGCCCTTGCCAGAAGAGAACCCCCGCAGCAGCTCTGAGCCCCTTCCTCCGCAATGTCGCTCAGCAACTTAAGGGCCGATGTGAGGGAGCTAGCTGGTCTTGTTTACCCGCCCTCCTCACGCTCTGTCCCTCCCGTGGACTATCATTCATTAACAGGAGGCAAGCTGGCTTTTTAAAAATGAATGAATGAATGAACGAATAAATGAATAAAAAAACAAACAAACCCAGTGTTTCGGATGGGATGGATACTGTCATCCCCGGATAGGTTACTCCCTTCACCTCCCGCGCTCCCTCTCCACTGGCAAAGTTACAGACACGGGCCAAGTGTTATCTTCATTTTACAGATGGGGAACAGTTGTGGAAACCAGGTGTGCGTTTGAAGGAAGTTTCACCACAACATCATCTTTCTCATTGGCTTTAGGTTCTATTTGGACAACTGATCTCTAAATATGAGCCTCTCTCAAACTTTGTCTCCACGTCTTTAATGGCTGTGGGGGTAACTTGTGATTTAATACAGATATAGATATCTATCTATATATAGATATAGATATATTCCTTCCTTCTCCCTGCGAGGCCAGCGACACAGTAGGCTGAGGCAGAAACATGACTTGCATACACAAGCTCCAGGCAGCCTGAGTAATATAACCAAGCAATATAACAAAGACACTGCCTCAAAAACAAAAAAAGAACTCTTAGGCTGGAGATTTAGCTCAGTGGTTCCAGCACCTGTCTCGCAAGCGCAAGGTCCTGAGTTCAATCCCAGTAACCACATACAATGCTGGGCATGGTGGCTCACACCCACCAGCCATCAATACCACATACTACAGTGCCAGGCGTGGTGGCTCACGCCTATAATCCAGCACTCAGGAGGCAGAGGCAGGAGGATTGCTAAATTCCAGGTTTGCCTGGGCTATATAGTGAATTTAGGGCTAGCCTGAACTACAAAGCAAGACCCTGTCTCAAAAAACAAAACAAAACAAAACTCTTCTTGTTCTCATTGGATCACAACTGTTGTCCAGAGAACATAAACAATATGGAGGGCATGTCCTAGACACCTTTGTCACAGGTGAGACACATTAGGGTGGATATATATTCCTGCAAAGTTGAGTGTCCTGTCTAAAGGGGGGGGGCAGTTCAACAAAATCAACATCCATTTCTTTTCATTATTCAGTAAATTTTATTGGTACATTATATACACAGCTCACAATCACACAAAACATTGCAGAATTTGTACCAATATGTGACACAGGTCAATTCTCCTTTTTACCCACATCCCTGCCCACCCACCCCCTCCCCTTCCCTATATACATACTCTTTTATTTTTTCCAAATCATATTTATTCCTTCCCCTCATTACATTCCCACGCCAAATTCCTTTTGGATTCCCATTCTCCAAAAATTCCCATTCTACAAAAACTGTCATACATTCTAGAGCTCCTTTACCTTTACAGGTACTTATATCAAAGAAAAGATCCAGCATTTGCATATCTGTGTTCTATTTATTTCACTTATTAGTGTGTCCTCCAGGTGTTTCCATTTGCACATAAATGAGTCAATCTTGTCATTCTTTATGGCAGAGTAATACTCCATTTTTTGAAAAAAACCCCACATCTTCTTTATCCAGTCTCCAGTTGATGGGCATTTGGGTTGTTTCCAAGATTGAGCTATCACGAACTGAGCTGCTATGAACAAGAGTGTACATCTGTCTTTCCAATGTGATTTTTTAAAATTCCTTTGGGTATATTCCTAGCAGGGGGATAGCAGGGTTGAATGGGACCTCTAGTCCTAGTTTTCTTAGGAATCTCCACACAGATCTCCACAATGGTTGCACAAGTCTACAATCCCACCAGCAGTGGAGAAGGGTTCCTTTCTCCCCACATCAACATCCATTTTTTTTTTTTTTGAGACAAGGTCTCGCTTTGTGTTCAGACTGGCTCTGAGCTCACTGTGTAGCCTAGACAAACCTTGAACTCAGCAATCCTCCTGTCTGTGCCTCCCGAGTGCTGGGATTACAGGCGTGAGCCACCACACCCAGCACTGTGGGATGTGGTAGATTGCTGGTGGGTGTGAGTCTCCACGCCCAGCATTGTATGTGGTTACTGGGGGTCGAACTCAGGACCTTGAACTTGTGAGGCAGACACCGGAACCACTGAGCTAACCCTCCGGCCCCAACATCCATTTTTAACCACCAAAGTTATGAAGCTGTACAAATTTCATTGCTAGTTGGTTAGAGTGCCCTCTTGTGTCTCCATATTAAAATACCATTTAATTTCAAAGGCCAAAATATCAGCCGTTACTTTCCAGAAGAACCATAAGGAGATTTGAAGAGGGTCCTGTGTGGAGAAATGTTCACCTGAGGAACCTTGGTGTGAAACCCCTGCTCCATTGTAATCAAAATTGAAAATCTCAGGCTACCATGATAAACATCTCTCATCACTGTCTTTCAGCAACCCAGCTTCTAAGATCCGATGTATGTTACAGAATGAATCCCCTTCATATAGTCAGAGCCTGCAGCCTATTGCAGAAGCTAAAAAGCAAAACCTTCCCTTCTCAGCCTCACTTGCAACTAGGATTCTCAATTTAATCTCAGTCTGCAGATGAGCTGGAAGCTAATGAGGCTTCCCCTAGTGAATGCCCACTGCACTGTGCAGTGGCCAGCCAGCTCTGGCTTTTAGGGATTAAGGGGATGTCTACCAGGTAGTCTGCAGAGAAATTTGGGGCACACTGTCCCCCTCAGTGTGTCCTCCAAGCTTGATTCTTCTGTGCTGCCAAGATCCCAGTCCTTACCCAATGTCATCTCGGTGAGTTCCTCCATTGCATAAATCATTTAGATGCTGCTTGTATGACTTGCAGCTAGAAAATAACTCCCTTCTCAGTTGTATACTGAACAGTAACTCAGGAGGAAACTGAGCTGAATATCCCAGGGAATACTCTGGAGGTGATCCTTGCACTCCAGATACAATGTAAAAAGTTAAAAATGCCAAAAGACTGGCAGAAGAGTTCCTGGAGATCTAGACCAATGCTGTGGAATAGAAACAGTACAAGCCACATGTCTTATGCAGCTCACCCTGCCATAATAAAATATCATAAACTGGGTCCCCTCAACAGCAGAACTTTATTTTCTCTTAGTTTTGGAGGAGAGAAGGGTATGAGACGGCTGAGTTCCGGGAAAGGGCCTCTTCTTGGCTTCTGCGCGGCTCACTTCTCACCATGTCCTTACATGGCAGGAGAGAGAAGTGTGGGTTTCTCTTCCAGTAAAGGCACTAATCTCATCATGGGGCCCCCACTTTGTGATCTCATCTGAACCCAAGTATCTTCCAAAGGCCCCGTCTCCTAAAATGGCAACAGTAGGAATCCAACCTTCAACACATGAGTTTGGATGGCACAGTTGAGTCCATAAGACACCATATGTAATTTTATATTTGGTGACAGCAGCATTATAAGATGAAAACAAATGACATTAATTCCAACAATTCATTTAAGCCAATATATTCAAAAATTTTTTAAGCATGTTGCCATTGTAAAACTATGAATGAAATGCAGCATGTATTTTATACTTGCACCATGTCAGTCTGAGTAGCCATGTTTCAAGTACTTTAGATGTCCATGTAGCTAGCTAACAGCCACTATATTGGCCAACACAGACCTAGAGTGTTAAAACTAAAATCGGGTGCAGGGGATGGTGGTGGGCACCTATAATCCCAATATTTATGAAATCAAAGCAGGCTAGCCTGGGTTACATGGCAAAACACTCTCAAAAAAATCATATATATATATATATATAATTTTCAAAATATATATATAATTTTAAAATATATATATATATGTATATTGGTCTGAGAAATCACTTAGTAAACCATCTCAATAAACAGATAATGAAATAATCTAGTCAGATTAACTGACTTGCTCAAATTCACACAGTTGGTGAAAAAGCAAAGATGGTGCACAAATTCCGGTTTCTACTTCAAAATCAGGTCTTTTGCCATGGCCTTTCCCTGTTCGAAGAACTACCTTTTGCACTGGAGACTTCTCTGCCTTTTGACATGCTTTAACCTGTTGGTGGCTTCAGTCTCAGGATGCCTGCAAGTCTCACTGGTACCGTCTGTAACCTCCGGTGTGGCTGGCCCCGCAGGGTGGCCGTCCCGTATCTTACACATCCCTTCTTCCGCTGCTTCCTGCCACATAAACTTCGCCACAGCTTCTGCAGATCTACTCACGTCTGTGCTATCAGATGCTATCTCCCTCTACCTACTTTTGCTTTTTGTGTGCTGGACACATGACTAGTCTAAACTGAAATGATCTGTAAGTATGAAAAACACACCAGATTTTGAAAATTTAGAACAAAAAAAAAATCCCAAAAATCTTTACATCGATTACATGTGGAAATTATGCCTTGTAATTATGCCTTGTAGGGAAAGTATATTATTAAAATTATTTTGAGATTTTTCCTTTTATTGCTTATAATGTGATTATTGGAGAATTTTTAATTATATATGCAGATCACACTGTAGTTTTGTTTTTTTTTGTGGTACCAGGGATCAAACTCGGGCCCTTGTGCATCCAAGTTAGGTGTGGTACCACTTGACCTAATCCCCGGCCCCCCGTTTTTATTTATTTATTAGTACATATCTCTAATACATAATGTTTATGCTCCTTGTGGCAAATTGGTACATGTACATAACACATCTTAATTCTTTTTTATTACTTTTGCCATCCCTCCCTCCTTCCCTCCCTCTTCTCTTCATCTCTTGGTCCCCTCCCCTTTTGTTAAATACATATTTGCGGTACATAATGTTTACATTTATCATGTGGAGGTGGTGTATGTATGTAACACATCTTCATTCCAAAGAACTGTTTGTACTTTCAGAGAAAAAAAAATCACAGAAAGACTAAACTCAAGTTAAATGATCTGAATGCCCTAATTTCTTATATTCCATTTCTGAATAAAGAAACACTTGTTTCGTATTATATATTGCTTGCTAACAAATAACATTGTCCAGAGATATTTCAGTACATTATCTCTTTTAAAATTATATCTTAATCTACCTTTAGAGATGATCTTGTCAGTATTAAACATCACGCCATATGTAGTATTACCCCAAAAGCTTAAATAAAGAAGTTAATCAGCCTTCACTTAAAATCTCCATTTGCAATATGACCTCAGCTGAAAGTAGTGCTAGGTAGTTTTGCTTTGGTTTCATTCTGTTTTGTGTCCTTTCTGTTTAGCAGACCATGAATTCCAATCCTTGAATTTTCCCATTTAAAAGATCTGTAAAAGCAACTGAGTAATTCTCCTTGGTAAAGGTATTCTAGTGCAACTGCATTCGTGCAGTTTTCACATAGTTGTATGTTCCTCTCTTCCATGTATATAGGCAAATTAGGTTTAATGAGGTCTTGGGATTAGTTTAAAGGCATCTCCCAGAAACTAGTAGGCCTGGCATAACTCTTGGGAGAAAGGCAGTGCATGGTTAGAGGTCATGTTAGAAGACTATTGAGAATATTGGGAAATAGTTATCAAGTTTCATTCACATCTACCCTCCCCACCTCAAAAACACAAAATCAGAGCAGTTCAGCTCAGAGTGTTATTTTAACTTTCTAGATTAATAATTTTCTCCAACTCACCACACACACAAAAGCCAAATGAACAGTACTGACATCAGACAAGAACTTCAGGATCCTGCAGAGGCCTAGCAATAATAGTCACCTCTCAAGGAAAGGACTGCAGCCAGTGCTGTCCCAAAGGAGCCCAGCCGAGCAGACCATCCTGGTCACCCTGCTGAGGCGCCCCATCCCACCTCCCAGGGGAGCAGGGCAAACCAGAGGCCAACACGCGTGATGGTGGCCAAATGACTGGCTGAAAATCCAATCACCAAAGTAAGCCCTTTTTTTTTTTTTTTTTTTTTTTGAGACAGGGTCTCGCTTTGTAGTTCAGGCTGGCCCTCATCAGCTCACGATGTAGCCCAGGCAAGCTTTGAACTCGGCAATCCTCCTGTTTCTGCCTCCTGAGTGCTCGGATTTACAGGCGTAAAACACCACGCCCGGCACTGTGGGATGTGGTATTGATTGCTGGTGGGCGTGAGTCACCACGCCCAGCATTCTATGTGGTTACCAGGATCGAACTCAGGACCTTGCATTTGTGAGGCAGGCGCCGGAACCACTGAGCTAAATCTCCGGCCCTGGCAAGCCATTTTTAAAGGAACTGGACAACAACACACCCACCCAGCCTGAAGTGCCTAGTATACACGTTTCCTCAGGTCAAGTTCTTTGTGCTCCCAAACTCTTGATTAAGTCCAATTTCCCCCATTCTGTCCCTGTGCCAACACAGCAAAACACTGCAGAAAAAAATAATAAAACTTGTTGCTAAATTAAATCATGAGCCCTGACTTCCCTTGGTCTTTTAACTTTGTTTGGCAATAAAACTGTATTCCCTACACCATTTGTCCCTCTCCCTCTTCTCCTAGCAAACTCTCTTTCATCTTCTGTCCTCCCCTCAAATCTCCAAAGTCTCTCTCCATCTTCACCCTAATTACCCAATTGTCCATCTACTGGGAAAATGAAAGCAACCGAAAGAGAACATCCACGAGGCCTCACCACCATGTCCATTCACTGTGGTCCCACCCACATCCTCAGCCTCCCTGCCTGCTACCAACAGGGACTGGCTGTGTGTTTATCTAGCCTCACCCATCCCCATTTATACCCCTCACTTACATAGGGACATCTCTCCACTGTTTGTCCCTCTCTACTGGATCATCTCCACCAGCATACAAACAAGTTTTAACTTTTCATTAAGTTTTTTCCATTCAAAAAAAAAAATCTGCTCACTCCACTGCCCATTCAGACAGGATTTCTCTATTGCCCTCACAGGAAAATTCCTGTAAGAGTCACCTTTGCTTCCTGACTCCAGATCCTCTCCAACTATCCCGTTCTGACCCCCCCCCCGGTGTGGCCCCCACCTCACCACAGCTGCCCACATCTAGATTACTAGTGGCCTCCTCCAAGCCACCTCAAGCCTTACCCCATCATGGAAACCCTTCTTCCTCCAACACTTCTTTTCATCCTTCTCTGGCTCTTCTGTGTCAGTCTATGGACTTCTTTCTTGTTTAATTATTTGCTGGACATGGAGGCATACACCTGTAAT
>PVIC010042704.1:0-15656 GCA_004025085.1 Thryonomys swinderianus
GAACTTATAATATGGGCAGATGGGATAATTGAAGAGAGTTTACAGAAACCTTTCATAAGGTGTAACAAGGGCTGAGGGAAACCACAGAGATGGGTAAGTGTCTCAGGGTTCCTTCATGGAAACCACTAGACTAGAGGGAAGGAGGGAGGAGTGGTGGCCATAATTCCAGTTGTAGTAGAGCTTGCCCAACAGGGCCTGTCAAGACAAAAGCAACCTACCACCCGGCTCGGAGGGGGTTGGGGGACTACACGTTCAAACATAACTCTTCTGCTGCCTTCCCAACTCCTGCTGGCTCCTTCCACCAGCCAAACCGAGCTGGAAGCAGAAGGCAACAAGGCTGGTAGGGCCTGTACAGATCAGCCTTTAGGGCACTGTGCAGGGCGGAGAAGGACAGAGAGCACATTTAAAAGGGTGAATAGACAGCAGCTCAGATGACAAATGGCATACCCACCACAACTCCGTAGGCACATCAACTGCTTCATTTATTCAGCAATTTTAGTTTTTAAATGCAGTAAATGCTGGCAAACTTCCTAGCCATCTTCATACCTGAATACTGTGGCTATATTTGGCGAAGTTTCCACACTAAGAGCCAGGCTTTCCAGATTAGAAACAGAGCATTTATTTCCCCAGCCCCTCACTGGCAGCTAGGTTGTGAGCCTATGAACTAAAGTCTACCACTTCCATACATCAAGCACGGCCAAGTCTCATTTGTAGAATACAGCTTTGCAAAGAGTCCATCGTGCCCCTGAAGATGGTAGAAGTGAGTCCTGAGACTGCAGAGGGTGTGAGCCACAACAGGAGCAGTGGCGATGCTGGCGGTCATCGTCCTTTCAGTGAAGCCAAGTTCCTACAACGAGCCAGCTCTCCAGATGCTCCCTGCTGGGAACATCAGCAGGCTGCTCCTTAAATGCTGGGCTGTTTCTAGAAACTTATCCTCAGTTTTGGTTCTGTCGCCTTCAAAGCAAATTTGTGAGTTACACAAAGCTCTTCTAATCATTTTTTATTTTTTGCCTAATCAATAAGAATAAGATTTTGATGTTTATAACTATGGACCTCGAAATGTACAATCTTTTTACTTCCAAATCTACTCATTGTTATTTCCCTATATTTGTCTAAATTTGACAGTTAGGACATATCTGGGGGGAGAATAAGCACATCCTTGATAACTCAGCTTTCTATGGAGCAAGAAATGTCGGTATACACATATTTGTATTTTGAAACACAGTAGATGAAACTGAGACCCTATGAAACCTCTATGCATTTGTTCTGTGAAGGTCCTTCACTTTGTACATTATTAAGGATCATAGCTGAAGTCATTTATCAAGCTGTCTAGTTCTATCACTTGTGATATAAGCTATGGACAACTTTGTCGGAGAAATTCAAACCTAAAAGGATCAAATTATTCAACCTGTAGCTGCTATGTAATCTTGAAATAGACCTTCAGTTTTTCTTAGTTTGCTTTTCCAGATCCAGAAGCGAGGGGCCCATAAATACATGCTCTCTGATATTATCTCAAGCTCTAAAATCCTATGAGTTTACATAGATTTTTTTTTAAATTTTAAGAGTATATACTTGGCTTTTTCTAAATTTTAGGTCTTGAGGGACTGTTATCTGGCCTGGGCCAGTTACTATGTTGTCTCTGTCATCTGATGACCTAGGGAAGGTGAGCTGGGGTGCCGAATCACAACTCCCAGGCTCCATGCTGGTTGAGAAACTTCTCCCCTTTATTATGGAAGTTACAGGCATTTATATAGGGTGGCTTGGGTGAGAGGGAGGGAGCAGTGCTCACCGCGGGATGTGATTAGGCGCAAGGGTGGAAGTAGCACTTAGCAATGTATGACTGGTCTGCTTCATCAGCATCATCTTCATCACCTGCTTCTGTGCCTCTCTCTCTGGTTTCTTAAAGGGCCACTGCATCTATTCATCTTCCAGGAGAGAGAGAGAGAAAGAGAGAGTAGAGAAGTGAAAGCACCTGGAGAAAGGTTTGGCCACAAGGGACCAAAAAATGTACCTATTAATTCAGAGAAAAATCTTTGGCTCCAATGAGAATAATTTGATCCTTGACAGAGAAAATTGTGCCCCATTATATTTACACTCAGTAAGTTATCTTAACTTTGCTAAATACAAAATACCCATTCCATCATCAAAGCATGTCAACAGATGGCCTATTTACTAACAGTTGTTTGTTTATCACAGACAAGTAAAAGCATTGAGAGGTAGACTTTTAAAAGTATCTGTTGGCCTTCTAATAAAATTAGACAGGGTGTTCACATTTTGACATTCTGTTCTCCCCCAAACACATAGAAAAAATAAATAAAAAGAAAACAAAAATGACATTATAGAGTTAGGAGAGGCAATTACTATGTCCATACATGAAAAGAAGAAACGGAGGGCCAGAGATTTAGCTCAGTGGTTCCACCGCCTGCTTAGCAAGCACAAGGTCCCTGGTGTGATCCCGGTAACCACACACAGTGATATGATATTGGGCGTGGTGACTCACGCCCACCAGCAATCAGTACCACACCACACAATTCTAAAATCAGGTGATGGTGGCTGGTAACTCGAGTCTACTCCACCTGATAACAAGGAACCAAGATTCAAATCATTGTTCTCAGTCTGAGGTTCCCCAAGCTATGTTTATGGGTCTCTGTGGCCTCATGAAGTGAAAGGATAATGTATTAGACCTGAAGCCAGAAGACCCAAGCTACATGCTGCCATCAGAGCTCTGAGCTGTTCTTCCACTAAGCACTTAGTTTTGAAGTGGGAATCCAGTGAGTTAGGTAGAAACACAAGTAGAACCACTGGATTTAGAGAAATCCACAGGAAGAGAAGAGAAAGAAGAAAGCAGACTAAAAACAACAACAAAACTTACTTCAAAATAAGCTTGTAAGTCAAAATTATGAAATCTAATCCTAAAAATATACAGTCAGCAAAATATGAGATCAGAACCTAAATTCATTCCAGAGGGAAATTAGTTTTGATAAAGTATGACAAATTGGTTAAAATAAGAAAGCTCAAATAGATAAAAAGAATAACAGTTATAAAAAGCTGTGGCCATTATGGAACAAAAATGGGCAAAATGAAGCAAGGGCACATGAATATGCAAAACAACTAAGTAGAACTCTCAGAAATGAAAATGTGGCCCTTGGTATTTTAAAAATGCTTAAGAGCTGGATGAATTCTACACTCAGCAAAGGAAGAAGTGATGACTAGGAAGACTCTAGGGAAGCATTCACCTCCCACTCAACACAGGAGTTCAAACACAGAAGAGTGGTCACAGGGGTATAGTATACAGAATAGAAAGATCGACAGGCAACATAACGTGTTTAACTTGAAAGAACTGGCTCCAAATTCTTTGAAACGATGACATAATTCCTCAGATTGAAAGTTCACTCTTGATACCAAAAGAATAAATAAAAACCATCTGCGAACATTAAAATGACACTTAGACCACCAAGTGTATAATACAATCTTAAAAATGCACCAGGAAGTGCTCGCTTCGGCAGCAGTACATATACTAAAAATGCACCAGGAAATAAAGATCACAGAAGGGAGAAGGGAAAGGAGGAGAAGAAGAAGGAGGAGGTGAGAAGACAAGGAGAAGGAAGTATAGAAGGAGGAGGAGGAGCTATTTGATTTATTAAAGCAACAATAAATGCCACAAAACTGTGGGGAAAAAGTCATCAAAGCACCAATGGAATAAAACTCTCAACTGAGAGTTATGTCTAAGTAAAACAGAGTTTAAGTTCCAGAGGCAAATATTTTCAAATGCACAAAACTAAGATGTTTTTTTTTTTGAGACAGGATCTCGCTTTGTAGTTCAGGCTGGCCCTGAGCTCACTATGGAGCCCAGGCGAGCCTCGAACTCAGCAATCCTCCTGTCTCTGCCTCCCGCGTGTTGGGATTACAGGCGTGAGCCACCACGCCCGGCACTAAGTTTATTGATAATGCACAGACCTCCCCTGAAAGAACAGACTATGGCTTTGCCAGCTGTATTTCCCACCCTGACCTGTCTTCAGCAGCTCTAAACACACACACACACACACGTACGCACATGTAAACACATGTATGCATGCACACCTACACACATGCCTCTCCCATTCTCTGCCCTGGTTGGGCCACCTTTGGTACACTGATTTTGCTCATATATTAGCCATTTCTCTCTCATTTCCACTCCCCCCACAGACCTGGATTTCCTTTTCCCTGTGGTGGGCACATCAAGCAACCGCATTCCCCCTGCACCTCACTCCTGAGACCTGTCACCCACACTGCAGCTGCCTGGGAAGTTTCTTCTTCCCCACATGTGCCACCGGGTGAACGAGCCCTGGAAGCAAGGAGACATCTGAGTTTCCCTGGGGTGCAGAGCTAAGAAATATGAGGGCCTAGTAGGAAAGGAGGAGCTCCTGGGCATTGGTAGAGAGACCTGAGTGGGGGACACTGGGAATTCCAGAGAGTGCCATAATAATTCGACATCTTAGTGCCTTCCTCTTTCCTGTTATGTGTCTGTGTGTGTGTGTGTGTGTGTGTGTGTGTGTCACAGAGCACTGTGATGAAATGTGATCACTGAGACTATCTAGTTCTAAAATGCAATTTTCCTCCATATGTGTCCCTCAAGTCAGGTGCAGTTGGTATACGGAGCACGTTTCCTGGCTTGTGTGGGTAACCTCATTGCATGAAATTTCTCATCTAACCAAGAGTCATTCATATTAGTACTGTGACAGCTCAGTCGCTGGGCCTCTTCTACAGACAGATGCTTTGACTGAGGACAGATCTCAGGGCTATAGGTTACAGGGTTACAGGAAGTGCATGGCAAAGCAGGCTGGGGAAGTGAGTGGGATCTCTTAATTACAGTATCTCAGGACGGCACCAAACAAGTCTCAGGACCCAGATGTGGAACTTCTCATGGGCTCCATGAGATGTGGACCACATACGAACCCCAGATACCATGGGGAGCACTTTATGGTGACTTCCTGTGGTAGTCTGCACTGCATTTGTCAGATGCATTTACTTTTATTTTTTTAAACTTCATCTTCTCTCTCTCTCTCTCATCCTCTCTCTCTCTCTCTCTCTCTCTCTCTCATCTCTCTCTTCTGCCCAGGTTTCTCTGCAGAGCTCGTTTCTCCCTTATCCCTTTGTTTCTCACTTTTCAAATAAACTTTTGGCACCATTTTTGGCTTGTCTTGTCCAATCTTCTGTTCACAGCAAGAAGGCCTGGAATACTTTGGATTGATGAGCCATTTCTACAGAAAGTACATGAAAACAGAGGTTTCAGCCTGCCATCTGCAGCTGGATCTTTGCTGCACATTCGGCAGCACCCAGCCTCCGTGTGTCTGTCTTTAATTTCTAAATTATATGTACTTCTTCGAGGACAGAGTTTGTCTGCATAGATTTTAACAGTAATATAGAGCTGTTTTATTGCAGATCTGATAGCCCTTTGACCAATTTAATAGCCTATTAATAGCACCTAACAACGTCTAAAGTGACTTCACAGAAATAAATTCAAGGCCATTTTTATGACTTTGGCATAAGTGAATTTATTTTTCCCAAAGTATCACATAAGGAGAAAGTTTAAAACTTTAAAAAATGATAGAAATTGCCATTTTTTAAATTGATGAGGACTATACAATATATAGATGTGTTTCTGAAAAGACAAGTAATTTAAGAATGCAAGTTTTAGAAATGAGATGATTAAAATATGCACCATCTTCAGTAGTTTGTAAAGGAAACATCTTTTTTGGCAATTATTCTCTGACTACAAAGAAACTGTAGGCACAGCAAAGAAAAAAATCAGATTTTTTAATCATCATCCCAGAGAGAGTCATTCTTAACTTTTGGAATCAGCAGTTTTGGAACTGCTTTTTTTCCTCTTAGCATATATGTAGTAATTAACTTATATCACAAGATTTTCTTATCAACTCTAATATTACCTCAGCATAGCATTTGATTTCATAGTATCCCATTGCATGAATGTCATAGCAGTTTGCTTACCCAATTCTCTACATTTGGGCTATTTGAAATGTTGCACTATCACCAACCTTCTACAGAAATATTTTTGGCTTATTTTAGATTATCTCGTAAGGTGACTTTTAATTTTTTTCCTTCCAAAAAGCTGCAGTATCTAATTTGAGAGCTAACTTTTAAGTGCCAATTTTCAGCTAGCATGTTCTCTCAAGAGTGTTGACTTTCAGGTTCACAGTGGTGTCAGTTACTGGAAGGGTTGATCTTAGTAACTAAGAAAGCTGTTACCATTCTTAATGGCCAGGCTCACAATTACTAGACACTTAATTTCCTTTGTGAAATTCTAGAATTGTTTTTACCTTTCCATTCAATTCAATTCAATTCAAACCAACTTTAAAAAAAAAACTCACATGACTCTCATGTCAACTCTTGAATCCAGCTGAAATCCATTTGGATGTGTTTAATATGAAATTAAGAACTGTTCTCTGGAAACTGTTATTTTTGGAATTTTTACAACTCTTCTCGCACCTTCCCAATGTCAGTTCATTCAGTTTATCAGAGCCCCCTGGTTGCCCAAGTAAAGTTCTCCAACATTTAATTGAAATTTGGGAGAAACTTGATGGGCATCTTAACACATGGTTCAGTCAATCGAATGTGAGGCAGAAGGAATGACATCTTTAGTTTTTAAAACTGCTTCCCTTCCATTAACAGTCTCTCCTAAATCACAACAGCAGAAAATGAAATCACTTTGGATCACAGCCTAAGAACACAATGACTTCAGAACACAAAACCTCCAGTTAAGGGAGGAGTTCCTAAGAGCTACCCTTAACAAGAAGTGGAATTTAAACTCTCATGAATAATAGGGAAACTCTCACACTCAAGTAAGAGGAGGACTGGTGGGAGGGCAAGGAGAGCACTTTCTCCTTGTTAGCTGCTTCACTGGATTATTTTTCCTTTGTATTTTCAGTAGAATAATAGATGCATAATCATGAAATGTAATAGTTCTCATAATTTCACCACTGCTAAGACAGTGAGAAAAATACAAGTTTGTCCCACCTGACCTAATTACTGGCAAAGTAAACCTGATTGATTAAAAGAATATCTTCCTTTTTGAATTTAAATAGCAATCTTCTGAATATCTTGGATTTCAGGGTGCAGTAGCTGTGGAATAAACTTTATGGCCTATGGCAAAAGCTATGTATCTTGTGCTGGAGATTCAGCTCAGTGGTCCCAGCATTTGCCTAGCAAGCACAAGGTCCCTGGTTTGATGCCCAGTAACTACATACAACAATACTGGGTGTGGTGACTCGTGCCCACCAGTAATCAGTACCACATACTACAATGCCCGACATGGTGGCTCATGCCTGTAATCCCAGCACTGGGAAGGCAGAGGCAGGAGGATTGCTGAGTTCGAGGCTTGCCTGAGCTACACAGGGAGCTCAGGCAGCCTGAACTACCAAGTGAGACCCTGTCTCAAAAAAAAAAAAAAAAAAAAGCTATGTATCTTAAAACATACCAGATTTTCTGGCAAATAACTGGAGAAAATTGGCAAGCTGAATGCCTAGAATTTCCAAGTCAATTCCTAATATTTTTAACAGTCTTTATCCCAGAGTTGCAATCGGTTTTTAACAAAGGCCAATTCAAAAGCAGCAACGTGGAACGTTTCATAATCATGGCTTATTTTCCTATAAACTTCTATCATTCAATTTATAAAAATTGGATAATACTGCCAGGCTCATTAAATAGCTTACATGAGTTCAGTCTAACTGGAGGACAGAGAAAGAAAGAGCAGCCTTTAGAAAGGCTGGGAGAAAAGCCCAGGGGAGAAACAGAGGCTGTGCTGAGAACTTGGGAAGCTTTGGGGCCTAAAACTAGCCACACCCTTCCTCCCACTGCTGAGCCAAAGCAACACTTAATTAACAGAGCACAGAGCCAGTGTGAGAGTAAAACCTCCCTCACTTGCTCTCTATAACAGTAATTTTAAAATTGGGTGACTTTCCAACATCCATTTGTAACTCGAGCTGAGCTGGAGTTAGAAATTTGGGGAACTGCCTGGGCTCAATGTGTCTGGGTGTTGCTATGACGATGGGGAAGAAAAGCAGAATCAGAACCTTAGGACTCTGGGCTGAGTGCCAAGGCAGGCCAGGCTAGCAAGATGGTCTGGGGCTTCTCCTCGGGGAACATGAGTATATAGTCTCTAGACGGCAGGGTCTTGTTCCCTGAGCCAGCACAGAGGAATGGGAACCACAGGAGAGGGCTGGGGGAGGGGGGCTTAAATACCAACAATAGCAGTAAACAACTGCAGCATTTAGAATCTACAAAGCACTCTCATCTTCTTTTTCTCATCTCTACCACAAGGGCTACCGCATACTTCTAAACACAGGTAAACGCCAGAGGAATGTTATCAGAAATAATATGTGATTCTCATGTTGCCAGGGAAAGGTCCAGTAAAGGCTATTAAATAAAGTTACAAGAGGAGCAGATTGCGAGAGTGGAGTGAGCACATGACTGTGTGCAGCAGCGTGGACACTGATACCCCATAGGGAGCTTTTGTGGGCTGTATTTGTTCAGAGATAGAAGGTCCCACTGCTTCTGGAAAAGAGAAATCTGAGGATACCGTACTACTTTCCTGAATTACTGACATGCAAGAATGTCTCACCCATGGTATGGTAAATTGCCACCTGAAAACACCGAGACACTGCCAGTCAGCCTTCATTACCTACCCAGATGAATCCATGACATTTCCAGAGGGAGAAAATGCTATTGATCCATTTTCCAGTCCGAGAAGTTTTGTATCCCTAAATGCATGAGACTGACCTCTGGGAAAAAGAGTTCCACATAGCTAAGCTGGCCATCCAGCAGTTCACAGATGGTCTGCAACTTGATAATTGGGCTTGTTTTCAATATCACAGCTCTGTGCACTGAGGACACAAAGCTGTTCCACAAGAGGCGCACTGACTCTAGGAGAATCATCACAGCCAGGGCCAATAACTCTTTGGGGTCACCACATGCAACAGAACCCTAGCAAATATTTTGGCTTTACACACATAGTGAAAGCCTGGACCCTGAAGTCCTGGGTCATAGATGCAGCAGCACCAGTGATGGATCCAGCAGTCTGAGCTGTGTGAAGCACAAACACATTCACCAAGGCCCTGGAAAAATCCTTAGCTTGAGGGATGGCAAAGGCATTTCACGGAAGTGCTTCCTGTTACTCTCTATTCAAACTAAGTTTATGTTTAGCTCTGTAACCTGGAAGGTAAGTGAAGTTCTTGGTGCTGCTATAAATGGGTCCAGAGCTCCTCAGGTGTTGGGCTGGGCCTGCAAGTTAGTGGGTCAAATGCTAGTGGTGAGGGACCCACAAGTGTTGGAACTCTAAAAAGCCAAACAGTTGGCAAGCAAGGGTCCTTGTCAGGACCTCTTAAGCAACTGGGCCACCAAGAAGAAATTCTCTTGCAATTTTGACTCTTCTAACTGCCATTTGATCATCCATGAGCTTTGACAAAGAAAAGACCTAGAAAAAGTAACTCAGCAAGAGAGGATTAGCGAGGGAGCCGAGTAAAGGGAAAGTTGAAGGATGAACAATAAGAAAACACAAGAAAGAGGAGGAAGGCGGATTCAGAAAGCAGTGTAGTTGAGATGCTATATCCTACCTGTGACGTTCCATGTCTTTTTTTTTTCTTTCTTTCTTTCTTTTCTGAGTCTGGGATTGAACCCAGGCCCTCATGATGCTAAGCACATGCTCTACCTCTGAGCTACACTCCCAGTACTGACCAAAACTCTTAACAAAAGTTTTACATCAATGTCCTTATTTGCATTTAATAGATGGCAGCATGAATGGTAGGGACTGATGCTAAACCTCTGGCCTGAAAGCAACTTTTAAGATAACAACTCAATCTCCCCATTTTCTAGGCTAGAAACCAACTGCAGTCCAGGGAAGTGAAGTATCCTAGCCCAAGAACACACAATGAATAAGGGACCTCCCTAGCCCTTCATTTGTCCTCTAGCCTTTTGAGATTAAAATGGCCCGGAGGGTTGGCTCAGTGGTTACGGCGCCTGCCTCGCAAGCGCGAGGTCCTGAGTTCGATCCCTGGTAACCACATATAATGCCAGGTGTGGTGGCTCACACCTGTAATCCCAGCACTCGGGAGGCAGAGACAGGAGGATTGCTGAGTTCCAGGCTTGCCTGGGTTACACAGTGAGCTCAGAGCCAGCCTGAACTACAAAGCGAGACCCTGTCTCAAAAAAAAAAAAAGTCTTAATTCTTTGAAACCTTCCTTACTAGGTTCCAAGACACAATCTGCTGTTGCTACTCTGCGCACTTCTAAATGAGAGAACTGCACTGTTTTTCCAGAATTATACTGAATCATCAGAATAATGAAAACCAATCACAGAATATAAGAGATAAAAGCAACTTTTTTTTTTTCTTCAGTACCGGGGATTGAACTCAGGCCATTATGCATCCAAGGTTGGTGCAGTACCACTTGAGCTAAATCCCCAGCCTGAAAGCAACTTTTAAGATAACTGAGCTCAATCTCCCCATTTTCTAGGTTAGAAACCAAGTGCAGTCCAGGGAAGTGAAAAGGTTTACCTTTCACTGGTAAACCCGGAAAGGCTGGACCTCAACATACACATCTTGATTTTTAGGAAGCTGTTTATCCAAGAGCACAGATATAATTTTTTTCTTTTTCCTTTTAATGTATTTAGCATTTGCAGAGTATACCAAACAGATGAGTGACAGCCAACAACTCAATTTGATCCAATGCACTGATTTCTGGTGCTTTTCTTCAGGGTCATGTTTGGCTTTCAGTCTGTTAACCGTAAGGAATATTGAATTTAGTAAAGCACATTGACCTTTTTCTACACAACATGTTAAGAACAGATGAACCCAATTAAATGCTAATCAATTTTACTGTATTATGCAGAGTGGCAAAAATGTTTCAGAAGTCTCTCCATGCCAAGACATTCTTGACGATGGGTCTCTTGCTATGGGCCCTTCTGTCTCTCTAGTCATGTATATTCAAGAAGGTGCAACCTGCCCTAAGATCCCAAAGGAGAGCAGAACCCAGGCAAGCTTTGCCCCTGAAATCAAAGTGCATCGTGGGAGGAATGAGGGATGCAGATTCTGGGCAATGCACATCACAACCTTAATAGAAGGAACTGAGGAAGACAAGGAGATTAAGCCCCATCTTTCTCTGTGGCCACCTAAGAATGCTAATGATCACCTTAATTACCTTATTTTCTGATGATAAACTCCCCTGAGCTCCATTTTTCCATGACAGCCAATTAAAAAAAAAAGATTTTACAAATCCAACAAATTAAGGTGCAAATCTGTTTCTATGAGTTACTAGGTACAACACTAAGCAACTTACTTAACCTCCCTAAACTTCAGCTTATTTACTTGTAAAAAGAAGTACAGAATCATATGACACTTTAAGAATTAAGTGGCTCATGGTCTGGGGGTGTAGCCTAGTGGTAGAGCATTTGCCTCTCATGCTTTTTGAGGCCCTGGGTTTGTTCTGCAGGTCTGCAAAATTTAAGAGTTAAATGATTTCAAGATGTCTGGTGGATCACCTGGTTACTATAATTTAAAAATGAACTGTATACTTAAAAATTGCTAAGTAAATTTTAAGTATTTTTACCACTAATAAGGGATAAATAGGTGAGATAATACATATGCTAATTAGCTTGATCTAGTCATTCCAAAATGTAAATGTATTTCAAAATCTTATGTTGTATACTATAAAAACATAAATGTTTGGCTGGAGATTTAGCTCAGTGGTTCCAGCACCTGCCTAGCAAACAAGTTTCCTGGTTCAGTCCCTGGGAACCACATACAACAATACCGGGTGTGGTGACTCTCACCCACCAGCAATCAGTACCACACACCACAGTGCCCAGCATGGTGGCTCCCACCTGTAATCCCAGCACTTGCGAGGCAGAGGCAGGATTGCTGAGTTCGAGGCTTGCCTGAGCTACATAGTGAACTCAGGGTCAGCCTGAACTACAAAGCAAGACCCTGTCTCAAAAATTTTTTTATATATATCCATATATAAAGAAAAAATATTGAATATGGTAATATTTACAGAGGATCTGATACAAGTGGGTAATTAACAAATGGTATTTTTGTTTCATGTTATTCCTCCTAATTAATTATTCATACACTTTTATTTCCTATATTCAAGACATTGCAATCATTTCTTTATCCTTATGCAAACATGTTACACTATATTTGTGTTTCTGTTTGTCTCCCTTGATACTCTTCACTCCTAGAGGAAAGGCAGGTTAAAAATATGTGCATTAGGAAGCCAAAGCCCAAATTCTCTGACCTCTTGTCTGTGCACAGAATAGGAAACTTATCCATCACTCTTGATTCTGTTCAGAATTTCATGTCCTGCGTTCTCTCATTGTCCAACCTCGAGGCCAAGAATTCTGAAGCCCTTTGCAACATACAAAACTGACTGGTTTGTAGCACCAGTCTATGCAAATGTGTGTGTGTGTGTGTGTGTGTGTGTGTTTTAATTCTGTCACTGAGAATGGAATTGAGAGATCTTTCAACTTAAAAGACTTCATTAGTGCCCACCAACTCTCTTGTAGGAAGAGCTTGTTACCTTATATCCGCACAACATTGTCCTACCAGTACCATTAGCTGCAAGTTCCTGTGGACCCTCACCCCAAACTGCACCCAGGGACTAGGAAAGAGTCAAGTTCCTTGAGGCAATATGCTAATCTGTTAGCTCTCACTGAAAGGAGGGATCAGCAGATACACCTGTGAGTAAGAGAATGGGACAGGTGGTTTGTGATGCAGGACAGGCCCAGGAGTACTTGGCTAAAACGCAGTGGAGCACTGGATACTGACCACCTGGTTTAGTTTTGGAAGGTTTTCCATCTTTCTGCTAGACGAGAAGTCATGTTTCATTTCCCTGGTGCAGATAAAACATCTTTAAAATGGTAACTGTTTTTTCCTCCTCGATTTTTTTCCCTTGGATCATTAGGGTCTGAAACTATTAATTTGCATTTTAAGTGGTTCAGAACCACTCATGTATGTTTTTTAAAGCATTGATTTAAAGGTACACGTAAAAGTTGTTTGCTACTAAGATATCAGTGTATCACTTTAATCAATGTTTTGAGTACATTTATGAATCCCAAATTGCTCTGTGTTCTTTTTCAGAAGCTAATTCCCTCCAAGAGTCTTCATTTTATTTGTTTGTTGGTACTGAAGATTGAACCTAGGGCCTTGACACTGGGGTACCTTGCCAGCCCTTTCCTTTTCTTTTATTTTTCTTTTTTTTTTTTTTGAGACAGGGTTTTACTTTGTAGTTGAGGCTGGCCCTGACCTCACTATGTAGCCTAGGCAAGCCTCGAACTCAATAATCCTCCTGTCTCTGCTTTCCAAGTGCTGGGATGACAGGCGTGAGCCACCACACCCGATATTGTTGTATGTGGTTACCTGAAATTGAACCAGGGATTTTGTGCTTGCTAGGCAGGCACTGGAACCACTGAGCTAAATCTCCGGCCCTTCATTTTTATTTTGAGAGAGGTTCTTGCTAAGTTGCCCAAACTGGCCTCAAACTTGCAATCCTCTTCTCTCAGCCTCCTGAGCAGCTGGGATGACAGGCTTGTACCACTGTGCCCAGCTATGAATTTTATTTTTAGTGAATGCTGACAAGAGTCTTCACATAGTAGCCAGTCCTCATTTACCACACAGTTTACATTCTGTACAGTGCAACTTTTTTTTTGTTTGAGATTTGCATCCCTACTCATTCTCTGAAGTCAGTTTATAAATGCACAAGTTATAAAGATGAAAGAAAAAGCAACCAGCCAAACCTAACCATTTTCCTTTGCCACAGTTCTTTGTTTATTGTGTTGATTCAAGCACTGGAAAAATAGCCAAAAGTATTTACATCTTTGAATTTATTACTTAACATGTTTATTAGAAAAATAAATAAAATTTAAATATAAAATGGAAGATTTAGACTGTAAGATACAAATAACTACATTATATGAAAATGTTCTAAATACACCAATTTAGATCCAGAGATTGGCAAGTTAGACTAAAAAAATGTCATGCATTAGCTGAATCACTATCTACATATATGCTTTGCACAAGAAACACACTTCAAATATAATGATACAGACACATTAAAAGTATGTAATGCACGGGCCAGAGGGTTAGCTCAGTGGTTCCGGCACCTGCCTCGCAAGCGCAAAGACCTGAGTTCGATCCCCGGTAACCACATATAATGCTGGGCGTGGAGACACGCCCACCAACAATCAACACCTCATACCACAATGCCTGACGTGGTGGCTCACGCCTGTAATCCCAGCACTCGGGAGGCAGAGACAGGAGGATTGCTGAGTTTGCGGGGGCTTGCCTGGGCACCATAGTGAGCCCAGGACCAGCCTGAACTACAAAGTGAGACCCTGTCTCAAAAAGCAAAAAAAAAAAAAAAAGTATGTAATGCAAACATCCACCAAAGGACAGCAGGAATAGCTGTATTAATATTTATACAAATAAAGTATAATAAAGTAAGCTTCCGAGCAATAAAGTAAAATAAAGCAGACTCCAGAGAAAATTACTAGAGCCAGAGGGGAACTTTATATATTTATAGAAGAGTCAATCCACCAGGAAGATAAAGCAATACTAACTGTGGGGTTAAAAGAGGAAAATGTTTACTAGAGATGAAGCCTCAGGACACTGGCACAGTACAGTGTGCAAGATAATTGCAGGAGGCACAGTACCAAACTTTTTAAACTTTATAGTTAACTATTTATCTTAATGTAGATTACAGAAAAAAATAGTCTGGGCACCGTAAGTAGAAACTTGATCACACAGATGACATCCTCTGCCATGAATGTTACAGACTTCTGTGTGCTAAACATTCTACCATAACTTCTTAGAAGTGGGAATACAAGGAATGACCACTCACATCATGTTTGTGGTACTCTAGATCAGCTGTTATTCCCATGTTAAGACTTCATTCATGTGGAGATAGACTCTCAAGGAACTCCACTGTGCTTCATCACCAAGCAGGGACTCATTCACTCTAAACTCAGAGAACATTTCGATTTGAAGTGTCAGTCACCCAACTGGTAAATCCTGAACCTGGATTAAGGATTTTTTCCATGTATATAAATCATGCAGCTACTTTTTTATTTGGATTTTTAAAATATCAAACTAAAAAGCTTCTCCACAACAAAAGAAACGACCAACAGAACTAAAAGACAGTTATATTCATTCCTCAAAAGACTCATATCTAAAATATTAACCAATGCTTTTTTTTTTCAGTACTGGGGATCGAACCTGGGTCCTTGTGCGTCCAAAGTTGGCACGATACCACTTGAGATAAATCCCCAGCCTCATATCTAAAATATATAACGAACTCAGAAAAATTAGAGCTTCAAAATGAAAGACTTAGGGGCCGGAGATTGCCTCAGTGGTTCTAGTGCCTGCCTCGCAAGCGCAAGGCCCTGAGTTTCATCCTGGTAACCACATACAATGCTGGGCGTGTTGACTCACGCCCACCAGCGATCAATACCACATACTACAGTGCCAGGCGTGGTGGTTCACGCCTGTAATCCCAGCACTCAGGAGGCAGAGACAGGAGGATTGCTGAGCTGGAGGCTTGCCTGGGCTACATAGTGAGCTCAGGGCCAGCCTGAACTACAAAGCGAGACCCTGTCTCAAAAAAAAAAAAAAA
>PVIC010042705.1:0-15701 GCA_004025085.1 Thryonomys swinderianus
AATTCAACTAAAAAAAAAAAAAAAAGAAAAGCTTCAAATGCATTCAATATGTCCAGAAGAACCTCAGATATGTCAGGAAAAATACCTAGCATAAGTCAGGAAGGGTCAAAATGCTAGAAGGAAGAAACTCACCTGGTCAGCATGGGTCTCAAATATTTAAGAGAAGATCTTAAGCAAGTAAGAATGACTCTTGAACAAGTCAGGAAAGATGTAAAACATAGCAGGAAGGGTCTCAAAGTAGGCAGAAAGAGTACTAAATCATGAAGAAGGGCCCGAGACTAGTTAGAAAGTTTCAAGGAATCAAGAAGAGAATTTAATACATAAGGAAGAGTCTTAAATTAGGAAGTACTTCAACCATTTGAATAAAGCTCTCCAACAAGTCAGTAAAAGTCTCAACAAAACTAGGAAGAGTCTCAGCTGGGGTGGTGGAACACACCTGTAATCCCGGCACTCAGGAGGCTGAGGAAGGAGGATCACCATGAACTCCAGGCCAGCCTGGATTACACAATGAGTTCCAGAACAGCCTGAACTACAGAGTGAGACTCTGTCTAAAAAATGAAACAAAACAAAACGTAGGAAGAGTCTCAAACAATCAAGAAAGATAGAAAGCATGTCAGGAAAGCTCTCAAACACGCTAGTCATGAACTAAGACAGTCGAGAAAGGTCTGAAATCAGGAAGAGAAATTTATAATTCAAGACACTTCTCAACTGAGTTGGAAGTGTTTCAAACAATCAGGAAAAGACTCAAACCAGTCAGTAACTTTTCAACCATACAGGAAAAGAACAAAACAAGTTCAGAAGGATCTCACTCAAGTTAGGAAGGGTCTCAAACAGAAAGGAGGAATCTCAAATTTGGGCAAAAGGATCTGTGACATGTCAAGAAATGTCTCACAGAAATTAGGCTCTCAAGCCAATCAGAAGGATTTCAAATATGTCACAAGAGTTGAAATAAGTCACAAAAGGTCATAGTGAGAGTCTTTTCCTGAAATGTAAAGCAAGTTCTTAAATTATACATACTATGCAATCTATCCATGTAAGGTATAAAATTCCATTTTTTAGTATATCTATATTTGTATACAAACATCACCATGATCAGTTTTAGAACATTTTCATCACTTAACAGAGAAACTCCACTTAGCCTTTGGCTATCACATCTTTATTATGCTTGCTCCCTCAGCCCTAAGCAACTACTAACCTACTTTCTGTTTCTATAGACTTTCCTTTTCTGAACTTACATACAGTTGACTAATGTGTCATCTTTTAAAAATTGGCTTATTTTACCTAGGTTTGTCTTTGTTGTAGTGTCTATCAATACTTCATCCCTTTTTCATTTATTTTTTGAGGCGAAGTTTTTCTGTTTCCCAAGCTTTCCTCAAATTCCTGGGCTCAAGTGTTCTAAAAACAGCCTGGAACTATCTGTATTAGTCAATAAAACTGGCTGATACACCAGGAAGGGTCTCCATGTCTCAAACATGTTCTTCAAGGTCTTAAAAGGTCAGAACAAGACTTAAATATGTCAGGAAGTACCTCAAAGTTAAATGTCATCAGGAAGTTATTTTATAATAGAATTTTTTTGTTTTGTTTTGTTTTGTTTGAGACAGGGTCTTGCTTTGCAGTTCAGGCTGGCCCTGAGCTCACTATGTAGCCCAGGCAAGCCTCGAACTCAGCAATCCTCCTGCCTCTGCCTCCCGAGTGCTGGGATGACAGGAGTGAGCCACCACACCCAGCATTGTTGTATGTGGTTACCAGGATCGAACTCAGGACCTTGCACTTGTGAGGCAGGCTCCAGAACCTCTGAGCTAAATCTCCGGCCCTATAATAGAATTTTTATTGATACATAATTTACATGCAATAAAATTTAATACTTTAAAGAGTACAATTCAGCTGGGCATGGAGGCACATGCCTGCACACGTGGAAGACTGAGGAGGGAGGATCACTGTGCATTCCAGCTTGGGCTACATATTGAGTTCAAGACTGGCCTGAACTACATAGTGAGACTTTCTCTAAAGAAACTAAAAAGAGGGGCAGGAGATTCAGCTCAGTGGTTCCAGCTCCTGCCTAGTAAGCACAAGGTCCCTGGTTCGATCCCTGGTAATTCACATACAACAATAGTGGGTGTGGTGACTCACACCCACCAGCAATCAGTACCACATACCACAGTGGAGGGGTTGGTGGCTCACACTTGACATCCCTGCACTCAGGAGGCAGAGGCAAGAGGATTACTGAGTTCGAGGTTTTCCTGGGCTACATAGTGAGCTCAGGGCTAGCCTGAACTGCAAAGCGAGACCCTGTCTCAAAAAAATAAAAATGAAAAAGAAGACCCTGAAACAACTTGGTATACAGGTCTGAAGTTGGTTAAGAAAGGCCTCAGATTCATCATGCAAAGTTTAAAGTATGTTTCTTAGGAAGGATCTCAAAATTGTCAGGAAGAGGCTCAAAGATGGCACAAAGAGTCACAAATAGTGACCATATGGTCATATGGCCCAAATCGCCTCAAACAAGACAGGAACAGTTTTCAAAATAGTAAGGAATTTTAAATCACTCAGTGTCCCAAACCGAGAGCAACAATCTCAAGGGAGGGTGGGGAAATAGTTCAGTGGTACCACATCTGCCTCGAAAGTGCAACATCCTGAGTTTGATCGCCTGTACTGGGGGGGAAAAAAACCCCAAGTGACAAACCATTCTCAAATAGTTGGGAAAAGTCATGACTGTCTCAAGAAGTCTCAGACTTGTCAAGAAGAGTCTCAAATAAATACAGGTTTTAAAAAATGTCAGGGTTTCAGAGAGTCAAGTAGAATTTCATGCAAGTCCGGAAAAGCTTCGAACTCCTTCCAGAGAGGACCTCAACATCACCAAGAAGAGCTGAAACATATCACAAAGAATCTCTTCATTTCAGAATGTACTTCAAACATTAAGAAAAGTGTCATAAAGACTGAAGAAGAATCTGTAATACATCATTCATTCTCTCAAACCAAACTGGAAGCTCCTCAAAGTTGTAAGTAAGGAATTTAAAATTTGTCAGTGAGGAATACAAACATAAAGTGTCTCAAGGAAGTCAGAAAAGGTCTCTCAGATGTTACTCAAAAAGTTATGAAGGCTCTCAGACTACTCCTGCCTTGTTAGAGATGATTTTTGATGGATTTGACACATTTGATCTCTATTTATGAGCCTTTCTGCCATGTTTTCTTGACAGTTTTGAAATACTTCCTGTCAGAGAACGGTTAGATACATTGGAAAACCTCTCTAATACATTAGAAAGGCCTCAAACACATTAGGAGATGTCTCGGATATGACAGAAAAAGATTCGGGTTTGTCAGGATATATCTGAAACAGAGCAAGAGTTTCATATACATAAGGAAGCATCACACACAAGTCTGGAGGTTTCTTAAACCAAAGTAGAAGGAAAAGTTACAAAACAGTAAGAATCTCAAACAGAAATGGAATGTTTCAGAAACAAATCATTCTCAACATGTCAGGAAAGATCTCCAATCTTCAGGAAGGGTCTCAAACAAAATCAGAGAGTAGCAAACACATCAGGAAGTGTGGCAGAGAGGAAGGTCCTCGCATCAGAAACCTCAAACAAGCCTGGAAAGTTTTAAAGTAATCAGGAAAAGCATTAAATATGTAAACAAAGTACTCAAAAATAGAGCAAAGGACTTAAATACCTCTAAAATGGTCCCAGTGTTGTTAGGAAAAGTTTCAAGCAAATAAGAGAAGTTTCTAAATAATAGAAAGAGTCATAAAGAAGTTGTAGATTCTCTAAAACACATAAGGAATAGGTCTAACACCAGACAGATTCTCAAATACGTGAGGAAGACTCAGACGTGACAGGAAGGGTTTCAAACTTCCCAGGAACTACCCAGAATGAAGAGGAAGAGTCTTAGATATCTAAGGAAATGCCTTAAACAATATAGGGACATTCTCAAGATGAACCACATAGAAGTTGGTAAAGTTTACTGAACTGAAGGGATAGTCTCAAATTCATTTGAGAGAATCTCAGTCAAGTCAGGAAGACTCTCAAACAAGTTGGGAAGAGTCCCAAGCAAATTAGAAACATCAGGAGGAGTTTCAAAAGTAGTCCAAGGGCTTCAGATATATCAGTAAGGCTCTCAAATAGGAAAAGAAGGTGTTTGAAACTGTCAAGAATGATTACAAAGGACAAGAAGAGTCTCAGATGTGTCATAATGGTTTCAAACAGGAAATGTCTCACAGGCATCAAGAAGATTCTTACATCAAAAGGAATAGCAAACATGTCAGGAACAGACTCAAACATAGAAAAAGTCTAAAATCAGGAATGGTCTCACACATGTGAGGAAACTTCTTCAGTGGGCCAGGATGTGTCTCCAACAGATTGGAAGCACCTTGAATCCTTCAGGAATGTTTGCATTGACTGCACGTGTGTCAGCACAGGTCTTAAATGTATCAAGGAGAGTCATCAATGACAGAAAAATTTCAGACACATCAGGGAAGGGCGTCAACCTCATCAGGATGTCTCAAGTACATCAATAAGAGTTTCAAACATGAACAGGACATTTCAGAAACACAACACAAAGCATTCACAACACAGAGGAAAGGACTGAAATGCATTAGGAGTCTTCTCAAATCAGACTGGAAGGATCTCTAAGTAGGCAGGAGTATCACGTTTCTCAGTAAGGGTCAGTTACAGTCTCAAATACAGCTGGAAGAGTCTTAGTCATTTCAGTAAGAGATGCAAATGAGTTGCTCAAATGAGCATCTTGAGAAAGTTAGACGAAATCTTCAATTTCTCAAAGTCTCAAAGAAGGCCTGAAGATTCAGACATGTCCAGAAGAGTCTTACATATGTTCTCAAACATGACAAGAAGAGTCGAGTCTCACACATAGCAAGAGGAGGCTTAAACATTTTAGGAACTGTCTGAATCCATCCATAAGAGAGATAAATGATACTAATTACATGACCAATCCTTTCAAAAAATCTAAAAGGGCATTAAAGCTCTTGCTGACTACTTTGAGATAGAGAGAGGCACAAGATGATAGTTTCAAACAAATGAGAAAAACATCTATGAGGCAAATAAGAGTTTCAAATAACTCATGAAGGTTGTGCGCATTCCAGGAAGAGATTTAGATACAACAGGAAGGTTTGAAAATATGTGAGAAGGCTGGGGATTTAGCTCAGTGGTTCTGATGCTGGCCTCACAGGCACAAGGTCATGAGTTCATCCCCAGTACATATATATATATATGTATATATATATATATATATATATATATGTATATATATATAGGTATATATATATATATATATATAAAGGTTAAGATAAGTCAGACAGAAAATGATAGGATGTGTTTCAACTTCTAAGGAGCTATTTATTAAACACCCTCTCCACCCCTGCTTTTACAATGAGCTACATCCCCAGCCTTTTAAAAGCTTTTTTTCCCCACCCAGACAGGATCTCAATAAGTTGCTAAGTTCCCCATGCTGGACTTGAAATTGTGACCATTTTGCCTCACCCTCCCAGCATGCAGGAAGTGCAGGTATGTGCTACTATGCCTAATCCCTAAATAAGTTTTTAGAAGAGCAATGGAAGATCTCATATACATCAGGAACAATTCCATAGAAGTCATGAAGGTTCTCAGACATGGTAGGGAGAGACTAGAACATGTTCTAAGTACACTGGGCAGGTTCCCAAATAAGAAAGAATGAATATTTTACAGGAAATGTTATGAAAGTGTTTCAAAGTTCACTTTCTAGAATGTAGAGGAATGTTCTCAAACACATTACGAAGCATCTCTAACAACTATGAAATGTTGTCAGAGTAGTAAGGATGAGGTGTAAACAATTCTATGAGGTGCCTCAAAAAAAAAGCAAGGGTCTCAGATACATCTGAGAGTTTCAAACATGTCAAGAAGGGTCTCAAGAAGGTCAGGGAAGGGATAAATTAAAACAGAAAACTTCCTAAGCACAAAGGAAGAGTCTCACTCAAGATATGAAGGGTCTCTGGGGCCGGAGATTCAGCTCAGTGGTTTCAGTACCTGCCTAGCAAGCACAAGTCCCTGGTTCTATCCCCGTTAACCACATACAACAATACCAGGTACGGTGACTCACACCCACCATCAATCAGTACTACACACCACAGTGCTGGGTGTGGTGGCTCACTCCTGTCATCCCAGCATTTGGGAGATAGAGGCAAGAGGATGGCTGAGTTCCAGGCTTGCCTGGGCTACATAGTGAGCTCAGGGCCAGCCTGAACTACAAAATGAGACCCTGTCTCAAAAAAAAAAAAATGAAATGAAATAAATCAGGAAGATTGAGAGCTATATCAGAAAGAGTAGAAAAAATGGTAAGCATGATCTCAGACAAATCAGACCGTCTCATACAAGAAGAGTAGCAAGCAAATTGTAAAGGGCTTCAAATATATTGGGAAAAGTTCCAGAAAGTCATAAGAAAGTCATTGTAAAAAATTCAAAAAGTATTTAAAATTCACCAAAGTTTACAATTTATCTCAAAAGATGTCAACCTGATAGGCATAGTCAGGAAGTCTCAAATAGGATAGTAGATGTACTGAGTTCAACAGTGTTTCCTCAAAATTCATGTGTACCTGAAAGCTTGCAATGTGACTTTATTTGCAAATAACGTCATTGTGGATATAATAAATTAAGATGAAATTCTCTTGGATGAGGATTGGTCCTAAACCCAGTGAAGGTTATGGAAGACAGAAATGAATACCATGCAAAGAAGAAGACAGAGATGGAGCAATGTGTTCACAAGGCAAGGAATGCTAAAGCTTGCCAACAACCACTGGAAGCTAGGAAAGGGGAATGAACAGAGTTTTCTCTTACTGACTCCAAAAAGATCCAATCATGCTGACCTCTTCATCTCAGGCTTCTGACCTCCTGAGAGAATTAATTTCTGTAGCTTTATGACACCCATTTTGTGGTCCTTCCTGCAGAAATAATGAAAGCAGTTCTTGTAGGATTCCTAAGTTAGTTATGAAAAGAGGATTATTATGAAGAGACAAGCCTGGCCACTGTCTAGCCTCTTGGGCTCCCTGTCTAGTGATGTGATTTCTTGCTTTCACTATTGTGTTTCCATAAGCCATGAGACCTTCATTGGAGGTGAGATGATGTTGGTACCATGACCTTGAAACTCAAGAATTGTTAGTTACATTAAACCTTTTTACTTTTAAAAGTTCTCAGCCTCAGGTATTTTGTTATAAGAAAGGAGGACATGCTAATACAGGAATGGTCCAAAATAAATCAGGAGAACTTCATAGAATGTCAAGAATATTCCAAGTGGGTCAAGAAGGGCCTTACACTTAAAGGAAGAGTTTTAAATAGTCAGAAAAATTCTCAAATCTGTTAAGAAGGGTCTTGTCAAATAGATAGGGTCTCAAAATGTCAGGGATGATCTCAAATAATCAGGAAGGACATAAGTAAGTCAGGAAGAGGCTCAAAAATGTCAGGGAGGATCTCACACTCATTAGGTAGATATAATAATTCTGGAAGGGTCTCAAAGGGACAAGATGAAACTAATATATTTAACACATCTCAGAAATGGTGACACATAGTCAGAAAAGCTGTCAAACAAGTCAGCAATTGCCGTGAGCTCAAGGTTAGCTTGGGTTATGTAGCGAGTTCAGGGTCAGCCTGAACTACAAAGCAAGACCCTGTCACAAGAAAACAAAGCAAAACAAAACAAAAAAGCAAGTACTACAGAGTTAATCAGCAAGAGTCTCATGTTGTCAGGTAGGGTCTCAAATAAATCGGAAAGGATCTTAAAGTAGGCACAAAAGGTTTTAGTTATGCTAGTTATGTTTCTAGTTATGAGGCTCTCAAAGAGTCTCAACTACTCTGGTGAAATCTCAAGTCAGAAAAAGTGTGAAAGTTGTCAGGTCAAGTCTAGAATGTACCAGGAAGAGTATCGATAACACAGGGAGAGTCTGAGATCCATCCAAAAGAGTTTTAAACACACAAGAAGGTAGTAATTACATCAGTCAGTGTCTCTAACACTCCAAGGAACTACTCAAACATGTCAAGAAGAGACTCAGTCAGTCACGAATGGTATCCAGCAAGCCAAGAAGGAGTTGGCTATGTTAGGAAATGTCTCAAACTAGTCATGAATGGTCTCCAACACAGCAGGAAGAATCTCAAAGTTGTCAGGAAAAGTTTTCATTATTTCAAAAAGGATCTTAACAGAAAGGAAGAGCTTTAGCATATTGAGAAGGATTTCAAATAGTTTTTGAAGAATCATAACAGAAGAGTCTCCACTACTCAATAAAGTGTTCTAATATGTCAGGAAGAGGCTCAAGGACATCAGAAAATTTGTCAGATAGAACAAGCAGGGTCTCAAACAACTTAAGAAGGGTCTCAAAGATGTTAAGTTTCTTACACAGTCAGAAAGGCTGCTAGACAAACTGTACAGGATCTCAGTCATATCAGGAAGGGTGTGAAATGTCTGGTGGGATCTCATATGTGCTGAAAATAATTTTATACAAATTAGGAAGTGTCTAAAGTAGTTCAGAAGAATTTTAAGTATATTAGACCTTCAAACATGTAGAATGGCCTTAATACATCAGGAATGGTCTTAAACATGTCAGGAAAGGTGTTAAATATGTCTGAGAGAATCTCAAACAAGTCAGGATGGATTGCCAAGTTGTAAGGCAGGGTTTCAGATAGGTCTGGAAGGATCTCAAACAGACAGAGACTCAAGTGTGTTTGGAACTGCCTCATATGTGCCCAGACTATGTTAAAATCCTTCAGACGAGCCTCAAACACACGAGCAAGGGTCACAAACATGTCCGAAAGGGTTCCAAACAAGTCAGGGAGAGTCACAATTAGGTCGGGAAGAATCTCAAAACAATTAGGGGGCTGGAGATTTAGCTCAGTGGTTCTGCCGCCTGCCCAGCAAGCGCAAGGTCCCTGGTTCGATCCACATACAATGATATGATCTTGGGCATGGTGACTCATGCCCACCAGCAATTAATACCACACCCCACAATGCTGGGCGTGGTGGCTCATGCCTGTAATCCCAGCACTTAGGAGGCAGAGGCAGGAGGATTGCTGAGTTCGAGGCTTGCCTGGGCTCCATAGTGAGCTCAGGGCCAGCCTGAACTACAAAGTGAGACCCTATCTCAAAAAAAAAAAAAAAATTAGGAATCCCCAAACAAATGAAGAAGTGTCTCAGATCAGGAATTATCTCAATCGAGCCACGAACAGTCTTCAATGTGTCATGAAGGGTCTCTCATATGAAGGGATAGGTCTAAAACAAATTCGGAATAGACTCATATCTAGAAGGGCCTCTGATTAAGTTAAGAAGGGCTGCATACAATCAGGAGTCACATCTAATTCATCAGAGTCTAAAAAAAAACTCAGAAAGGGCTTAAATAAGTCAAAAAGAGTCTCAAATTACGTCTGGAATCTTTTTAGATATATCAATGAAGGTCTTAGTTTAGAAAAAGACAATTAATTGTAAGGAAATAAATTCTTTTGATTGTTCTTTCATCACTGTGACAATCTTGGGCCTCTGGTTCTATGCTCTGATGTGCTCAGAATTTCAGAAAAAGCCAGAATATGTGGCCTACCCATCCCCCAACTTTCCTCCTCCCTCCCCACTCCCCCCACCTAGGAATTTGTTTTGCAGCCAAGTGAACAGAATGCCAAACTCTTCTGACAAAACTCCCAGGTCATGGTCAAAGACCCAGTGTTTGTTTCCTTCTCTGTTCATTTATATCACAGCTGTCAGCTGGAATTGTCTCAACAGCAAAATGAATCCAAGTTTAAAAGCACCTAAGAGTTTTTTTTTTAAGACTGGTTTTTGATAACTTATGTTAAAATTAATTGCACTTAAGAATTCTACACAAAGAAATTCAGTGAGCAAAACTGATTGCCATTTTTTTAAAAAATGGAAAACAAAAAAGGGGTCCTGTTGTGTAGAAATTAAACCGTGGCATGCCTGTAATTAGTGGTTTACATCTTTTTTCAATGGAAAATAAACACAGAGTTCAGCATGCTGGTTCTCCACTTCCTTATTTGCAGAGGTGTCTGCATATCTTTATCAATCATTTGTTTACTGTAAATGCTCTAATTAGATATTGGTCAAACTTGCCATTAACTGTGGATCTTTTAACTCTAGGAAAAAATTTTAACCCCAAATAGAGGCCTTTGTGCTTGCATAACACACATGAGAAAGAAAGAAAAGTTGCTCTCCTGGACTGTTTTAGATAATATCAGAGAAAATATGAGAGTCAGCAAACGTTGTTTAAAGGGTAAGAGAAGAAAATCTTTTGTGCCTTAAAAGTAAAGAATTAAAGGGCCAGAGGGTTAGCTCAGTGGTTCCAGTGCCTGCCTTGCAAGCGCAAGGCCCTGAGTTCGATCCCAGTAACCACATACAATGCTGGGTATGGAGACTCACGCCCACCAGCAATCAATACCACATACCACAGTGCTGGGCGTGGTGGCTCACGCCTGTCATCCCAGCACTTGGGAGGCAGAGGCAGGAGGACTGCTGAGTTCGAGGCTTGCCTGGGCTACATAGTGAGCTCAGGGCCAGCCTGAACTACAAAGCAAGACCCTATCCCCCCACAAAAAAAAAAAAAGTAAAGAATTAAAGAAAAGAATACCTTGGGAAAGAACACCTACAGTTCCTCAACTCTGAAGAACTGTTGCATGTGAGAGCAGTATTGAATTACAATTTGTCAAATTAATAACTACAATAATTAAAAATAGATGATCTAATTTGGTTTCATAAATTACTTTTGAAAACCACCAACTCGTGCCAAAGTGTCTCTGTAGTGAAGTCTTTGCTCTGGTGTCTCTTCCCAGCCAGCCGCAGGGGCAGGGGCTACTGGGGGCTCCCTGACTGCCCCCTCAGGCCTGGGCCTAGTCAGCCAGTCAGGGTGGACTGCAGTGAGCACTTTCTGGAGTTAGTGTGTATTCTTGAAATCCCTGTCTTTTCTATGGGTCAAATACTGGGGAAACAGGGACACTTACTACGGTGAATTAAAAGATGGATCTGGAAACTCCCCCACAGTCCATGTGTTAAATAGCACCAAAGCAGTGCCATTACCTTAAGGAGTAGGGCTAGTGAGAGGCTTTAGGTCACTGGGGTCCATACCCTTGAAGGCACAGTAGGATCATACCATTCTCCCTTTTTTGGGGATCAACCAGAGATGATGTTTTGCTATTTATTACTGCTGTGATACACTACATTGCCACTGGCTGAAAACCACAAGCCAAAGTAACCCCTCCACAGCAGTCTTACTGTTGCCCAGGCTGGCCTCAAACTTATGATCCTTCTGCCTCAGCCTTTCCAATAGCTGGCATCACAGTTCTTATCCTCCAAAGAACCTTCCAAAGAACCCTCCAAAGAACCTTCTGGAATATTTCCAAACATATACACTAATGAATATCATGTACCTATCACTGCTTTCAATAATTGTAAACACACAGGCTGGAGATTTAGCTCAGTGGTTCTGGTACCTGCCTAGCAAACGCAAGGTCCCTGGTTCAATCCCCGGAAACCACATACAACAATATCAGGCATGGCGGCTCACGCCTGTAATCCCAGCACTTGGAAGGCAGGGGCAGGAGGATTGCCTGACTTAAAAAAAAGAAAATTGTAAACACATGACCAATCTTGTTTCTGTATTTCCAGCTATTTCTATCACTCTATCCTGAGATTACCTTAAAGCAAATCTCAGACATTCTATCTTTACATTGTGTAACTTTAAAAAACAGCTGGGCATAGTGGCTCATGCCTCTAATCCCAGCACTCGGGAGGCAGAGGCAGGATTGCTGTGGGTTCAAGACTAGCCTGGGCTACATAGTGAGTTCAGGGCCAGCCTGAACTACAAAGGGAGACCCTGTCTCAAAAAAAAAAACCCACAAAAAAACCCCAATAATAATAGACTTCTTTTTTCCAAACATTACCAGTATCACACACACACAAAAAAATTTGTGACAAGTTAGTTTCTTAGTATCAGTGTCCAGTCTTTTATCTCATAATCTTTTTTTTCCTTTTTCCTTTTTTTGCTATCTGGGTTAAAACCCAGGGCTTTTGGACTGAGGTACATTCCCAACCCCCCACCCCTTGGGCTAGACCTTGCAATCCTCCTGCCTCAGCTTTCCAGAGTGCTGGGGTTATAGGCATGTGTTCACCATTCCTGGCTAATCTATCTACCTATCTTTCTCTCTCTCTCTCTCTCTCTCTCTCTCTCTCTTTTTTTCTTTTCTCTCACTTTCTTTCTTTTTGACAGGGTTTCACTATGTAAAACAGACTGGCCTTGAACTCAATCCTTTTGCCTCAGGCTCCCGAGTGCTGGGATTACAGGTGTGTGCCATCATGCCCAGCATGTATTTATAATTGGTTTCTTTGAACTAGGGACCAGGAAAAGTCTCTCATCATATGTGGTTAATGTGCCTCTTAAGTCTATTTGAAAGTTACACCTATCTCATATTCTTACCACTTGTTTGTGGCAAATGGTGAGTATTTGACCTGGAGAATTTCCCATAGTCAGTTATTTTGCTGGTTTCATGCATCTTCCTTGGGTCATTTAATGTTGTCCTTAAACTCTGTATTTCCTATAAATTATAGTTAGATTTAGAAGCATGATCAAATCAGACTTGACTTTATTAACAATAATTCTGTGTAGGTAATACTGTGTTCTTCCTATCACATCAGGGGGCCCATAATGCCCCAGTTTCTAGTGATATTAACAGTAAACATTGGATTCTGGTGTTATAAGCTCCTCTTTTAGGTTTCCATCAGCTTTTTATATAATAGAAAAAACTGCCTAGCTCTGTTATTTCATTAGGGCTTGCAAATTTGTTAGATTCTAAATCTATCATTTCTTTTGCCTTTACCAGATGGAATTTTCCTATAATATGGAATTTTAATGATTTGACATCTGGAGTTTTACTTCACATAAGAAAGGTAGAAGTGTTTGATCCCTTAGCTTTATTCATCTACTTTCAGAAAAATGAACTGATGGTCTAAAGATGACCAGAGGGCTTTAAGAAACCATCTGAGCTTATGCATTTTAGTACATTTGATGTATTTTAATCTATTACAGTTATTATCCACTTTAGACACTTCATCATTTAAGTTTCATGGAGCTATAATTCATGTACCATTCAATTCACTTATTTGAAGTGTACAATTAAATTGTTTTTAAGATCTTCGCAGAGTTGCACAATCACTACAATAATCTAATTTGAGAAAATTTTGTGTCATGCCAAAGCCCTATATCCATTAGCAGTCACTTGAATTCCCCTTAACACTCCCACAGCCCTGGGCAAACATTGATCTAGGTTCTGTCTCTATTGACTTGCTTATCATAGACATTTAATATAAGTGTGATTACATAACATGGCTTTTGTCTGGCTTCCTTCCCTTAGTATAATGTTTCCAAGGTTCATCCATTCTTCTGTATGTGCCAGTACTTCATTTGTATTTATTGTCACATAATATTTCATTCTATAGATGAATCTCAGTGTTTTCTTCATTTTGAAAGGTGTTCAGTGGGTAGAATGGTAGGCTCCAAAACAATAGCTTCTAACTCACAGAACCTGGGAAAGTGACCTTATTTGGGCAAAGATTCTTTGGACATGTAATTAGGGTCACCCGGATTGTCTGGATTGGCTCTAAATCCAGTGACAACTGTCCTAATAAGAGACGCATAAAGGACAGAAAGGAAGGAAGAAAATGTCATTGAAACACAGAGGCACCTGCAGGCAGCTAAAGAGAACCTGGAGTCACAGTAAGCTGAAGGAGGCAAGGCCTGAGTCTCTCCTGTACTCCTCAGAGGGAACATGGCCCTGCTGACACTTGGGGTTCAGACTTTTGGCTTCCAGAATTAATGGAAAGTACATTTCATTTTCCATCATCCAGTTTATGAACATTTGTCACAGCAGCTCTAGGAAACTAATACAGGGTTGTTTCCACTTCCTGGCTAATCTGAATAATGCTGCAATGGACATTTGTATACAAGTTTTTGGGTAGGCATGTGTTATGGTTTACCTAGATGTCCCCCGAAGCCCAATGGACTCATAGGTGGGGCTTAGGGGAGGTGACTGGAGTGTGGGGGTGTGACAGTCACAGAAGGTTAGTTCACTGATGAGTATACAGCTAAAGGTAATGTTTTGAGGTGAAGCCTGGTCTGAGGAGGTGGGTTGCGGAGGTGTGATCTAGAAAAGTCTGTCTTCCTCCTCTCTTTATCACTCTGCCTTCTGCCCACCATGCCACGGACTGTTTCCCTTCTGCAATGCCCCTCTGCCGTACAACCCTGCCACTGGGTGAATTCTCTACAACTGAGCCAAAGTAAACCTCTCCTCCTTCAAGCTGTGGGTGGTGAATATTATGTCTCAGTGACTAGAAAGTAAGACAGCATCTGTACTTTCTTTTCTTTTGTGTGTAGAGTAGAATTACTGGGTCATATGGTTACAATGCTGTACACTCTGAGGACCTCCTAAAGTGTTTAATAAAACACTTTTGAATCATTTTACTTTTCTATCAGTGATACTTGAGGGTTCTAATTTCTCCACAACCTTACCAACTCTTGTTATCATGCACCTTCTTTTCTTTTCTTTTCTTTTTTTTTTTTTTTGCTTTTTGGAGACAGGGTCTCGCGTTGTAGTTCAGGCTGGCCCTGAGCTCATTATGGTGCCCAGGCAAGCCGCCGCGAACTCAGCAATCCTCCCGTCTCTGCCTGCCGAGTGCTGGGATGACAGGCGTGAGCCACCACGCCCAGCATTATATGTGGTAACCGGGGATTGAACTCAGGTCCTTATGCTTGCGAGGCAGGCGCCGGAACCACTGAGCTAACCCTCCGGCCCTTTTCTTTTCTTTTTTATTAGTGCATACATATCTTACATAATGTTTCCTTTACATTCCTTGTAAACATTCCTTGTGTGGAGTTGGTACATGTACATAATACCTCTTAATTCCTGTTTTATCCCCTTTCCTTCCTCTTCCCCCTCTATCTCCTGATCCCCTTCTGTTTATAGTTGTCCTGGTGGGTAGAAAGTGGTATCTCATTGTGGGTTCTTTTTTTTTTTTTTTTTTTTTTTAGTGTTGGGGGTTGAACCCAGAGCTTCATAAATAATAGGCAAACACTCTACCACTGAGTTATATCCCCAGCTCCTTTTTATATTTTGAGACAGAGTTTTGCTAAGGTGCCCAGGTTTGTCTTGAACTTTTGACTCTCTTATCTGAGCTTTCTGATTGGCTGACATTACAGGCATGCATCACTACTCCCAACTCACTGTGGTTTTGGGTTACCTTTCTTTCTTTCTTTCCTTCTTTCTTTCTTTCTTTCTTTCTTTCTTTCTTTCTTTCTTTCTTTCTTTCTTTCTTTCTTTCTTTCTTTCTTTCTCTCTCTCCTCCTTCTCTTCTCCTTCTCCTTCTCCTCCTCCTCTTCTTTTTTGATACAGAGTCTTGCTAAGTTGTTCAATCTGGCCTTGAACTCATAGTGATTCTCCTGCCTCAACCACTTGAGTGCTGAGATCACATGACATACCCCACCTGGCATTGATTTGCATTTTTTTTTTTTTGAGACAGGGTCTCGCTTTGTAGTTCGGGCTGGCTCTGAGCTCACTATGTAGCCTAGGCAAGCTTTGAACTCAGCAATCCTCCAGTCTCTGCCTCCCAAGTGCTGGGATTACAGGCATGAGCCACCACGCCCAGCATTTGTGGTATGTGGTATTGATTGCTGGTGGGCGTGAGTC
>PVIC010042706.1:0-15709 GCA_004025085.1 Thryonomys swinderianus
TTTTCAATTAAATCAGGTTAGATACACAAGCTAATCAATGAATTTTAAAATTCTAGAATTAACTTTTTTCCTCTTTACTATAAAATATATAAAATAAAAGTAAAATATTGTTAGGATAAATAAGGCAGCTTTAAGCAAGACACCATGTCCAGAAAGGTTCACACTTCATCCCATAACTTTTTTAAACTTCTAAATAAAAAATCAAAAGACAACATAAGCAAACTTAAAAGATAATCAATACAGAGAAAATTATTTAATTGTAAACAGACTAATACTTATATTATTTAAAAGGCAACTAAATATAAATGATTATGCATCAGACTACAAGTAGACAATAAAATTAAATTGTACTTAACTTTACTAATTACCACTAAAATTGTAAATCAAAACAATGCTACCTATAGCATGTTGCTTTTTTTTTTTTTTTTTTTGAGACAGGGTCTCGCTTTGTACTTCAGGCTGGCCCTGAGCTCACTATGTAGCCCAGGCAAGCCTTGAATTTAGCAATCCTCCTGTCTCTGCCTCCAGAGTGCTGAGATTACAGGCGTGAGCCACCACACCTGACACTGTGGTATGTACTATTGATTGCTGGTGGACGTGAGTCACCACACCTAGCATTGTATGTGGTTACCGGGGATCAAACTCAGGACCTTGCGCTTGCGAGGCAGGCGCCAGAACCACTGAGCTAAATCTCCAGCCCGAGAAATGTATAGATATTTAATCTAAAAAAGAAACTACAAATGCCGGATGTGGTGGCTCACGCCTGTAATCCCAGCACTTGGGAGGCAGAGACAGGAGGATTGCTGAGTTCGAGGCGGCTTGCCTGGGCACCATAGTGAGCTCAGGGCCAGCCTGAACTACAAAGCGGGACCCTGTCTCAAAAAGCAAAAAAAAAAAAAGAAACTACAAAAAATAAAAAAAAAAAAATTTAATGTTTTAAAAAAATCTTTAAAAACCTATAACACTTCTGGTCCCAAGCACTTCAGACAAACAATACCCAACCTGCAATCTACTTGGACTTAGTCCCAGGAACAATTTCTTTTGTTATGTGTACTAAATCCTTTTCAGCTATACCTGAGTTTATGCTAATGCCAGTGACTCCAGGTGGGGTCTTGTCCATTTCAGGGTGGGGTGGGTTGAAAGATATTTGGCCACACAGTGGTACCTTGGCTCATGAACGCTTTTGTGAATAACTTGGTTTGCAAACAAAAGCAATGGGCAAATTTTTTTTTTTTGTTTGCAAACTCTGCATCAGGTGACAAACATCACTGCAGCCATCCTTCCCACACAAACACACACGTGGCCATCTTCTTCAAGGTTGTGGGACAAATTAAATTCATGAACTAAAGTACCACTATTATTATTCCCCACAAACATTCAGTACCCTTTACTGTACCTTATGAATAGTAGCTATTCAATACATACTGTATTTGCCACCGACTCAATGATGATGGAGATTAAAGGAGCTAAAATCAGGCAATATTAACATTTTGCATTTTCCTGACTAAAAAGTCATTTAATGTGGAAGACTCTGGTGAATCCAGCCTTGGTTCCCTGCTCCAACAATACTTGGACAGAACCTGGTGTTTACTCTGGACCGTTGGCACTCAGCTGTGCACCAGGTGACTTTCTCTGGTGCATCCTCCACAAGAGGTATCAACCTGAAATTCTCCATTCCTAAATTTACGTGTTTGTGTCTTACTATTCTGACAGTGAAGATGTAACTTTGGGCAGCTTTGCTAAACATTTTCTCAAGACTCTCAAGAGAAGGATAGGCTAATAAACTGAGAAAGTGCAAAACCAACAAAGAGGACTAAAAGAACCTTGTGTTGGAACCAACAAAATACCCAATTCTAAAGGGGGATTTGGAAGACTGGCTTAAATAATCAGAGGCTAGCTGGTCATAGTCATCTACAGGGTGGAACTCTGGGAAATCAACAGTTGCTCAGTCCAAAGGGCTGAAAACCTCAGAAAGATGAGAACCAAAGATCAGCCCTAGTTCCAGAATAAAGGCAGGAAGAGTCGTGCAAAACCAGTGCCAAACCTGCATTAAAAGACTAAAGAACCTGGAGTAAGTACATATGGGAAATGACAGCAACAAAACACTCACTGGAGCAGGATTCAACTATGTGAGCCTCTCCCTCCGCTTTTTGTTCCAGCGATTCCCCAATCTACTGAGTGGTGCCACTCATTTTCAAAGCGCGTTTTCCTCACTCAGTTTGTAGATCCACATGCTAATACCTGTGGAAACACCCTCACAGACACAGTCAGAAGGGTGCTTTACCAATTTTCTGAACACCTCTCAACCCAGTGAAGTTGACAACCAAAATTAACCATCACTACTCCTGCAGTGTATCACCAAACCAGACATGAGGCCTAGGCGAGAAAACAATACAATTTGCACTATACTTCCCAAAAAGTATGAATCAGTTACTACTAGAACTGCACAAATTAGTTACTGAAGAAAAATACCCACCTCAAAATCAAACCAAACCCTCTGTGTGACTTCACTGACATGCATTAAATAAGGAGGTGAAATTACCAGGTTCAGATAACTACATTACAAGCAGGCAACAGTGGGTTGACACTGGGGTTGGGTATGGCACAGCATGTTTTTCAAGCTCTTCCTGGGAAATGATGACAAGAGGTGATAACAAGAACTGAAATCCTCACAGCCAAGGAGGGACTTACTGATTACCAAAGCAATCCATGCATAAGGCTGGGAGTACCTTAATTAATATTCCATGTGCTATATCAAAACATAAGTCTTTCATTTTTATCACTTCTTCAAAAAAAATCATTTGGTACCACAAGGGAAGTGGGTAAATGACTTAATAATAAAGAGAAAATATTTTTGTTTCTGTCTGGTCACTGGTTTCTGAACAAAGATATGTCCTTTAAAAGACAACCTTGAAATTTAAAGAAGACTAAACAAGAGATTGAGCTCTCTGGTAGTGAATGCTAAATTATAGGGAGGATGATACTCCAGACCGTTTGTAGATTCTAAGGGTTGTAAATTGTTTTTTTTTGTTTTTGTTTTTGTTTTGAGACAGGGTCTCACTTTGTAGTTCAAGCTGGCTCTGAGCTCACTATGTAGCCCAGGCAAGCCTTGAACTCAGCAATCCTCCTGTCTCTGCCTCCCGAGTGCTGGGATTACAGGTGTGAGCCACCACACCCGGCACTGTGGTACTGGTATTGATGGCTGGTGAGCATGAGTCTCCACACCCAACACTGTATATGGTTTCCGGGGATCGAACTCAGGACCTTGCGCTTGCGAGGCAGGCGCCGGAACCACTGAGCTAACCCTCCAGCCCTAAGGGTTGTAAATTGTAAGACCTGTCTGATCTTCTCCACTGGTAACGTTCATTTACAAACCAAAATTAGAAATCTAGGATCTTCCAGCCTTTCTGCTTCAGAGAAGAATTTGTTAATTTTTAGAAAGCAAAGATCTACTTTCTTGAGGGTGGAGGGGCAGACATGTATACACGATCTGAGATTAAAATATTCTGGTTCCTCAGTTACCAAACATCTATTTTTCACTGCATTGTCCTGGGAGGAGAACCAGTGCAAAGGAGAATTGTGTAGAGGTATGGCGGCAATAATTACATATTCTGTCCCTGCTCCAGAAACTTTATGGGACTTTTAGAGTAATATGAATAAAAATAGCTATTAAAATTCATTATTCTAACATACAGAATTTGGTTCCAATTACCCTTTAATTCAGGCTTTAAGAAGAATAATCAGGAGTGGCAGCACATGCTTGTAACCTTTCTAGGAGGCTGAGGCAAGAGAATCACTGGTTGGAGCCCAATTTGGGTAATTCAGGGATTACTGAGACTTTATCTCAAAATTAAAAAGAGCTGGGGTATAGTTCAGTGCAAAGGTCCTCTACTACATATACCAGAAAAGAACATTCTGGATAATATTTAAACATTTTTTCAGAACATTAAGTTTCCAACTAGAAACTAGTATTTTTTTTGTTTTGTTTTTTGAGACAAAGTTTCACCATGTAGCTCAGGCCACTAGGCCTGTCTTAGAAACTAAACATATTATACTTAAGTAATATATGAAAAGTATATATATGAAAAGTAATATATGAAAAACATATTATACTTAAGTAATATATGTTAACTATAAAAAAACCTGTACTAGCCGGGGGTGGTGGCTCATGCCTGTAATCCCAGCACTTAGGAGGCAGAGACAGGAGCATTGCTGAGTTCGAGGCTTGCCTGGGCTACATAGTGAGCTCAGAGCTAGCCTGAACTACGAAGCGAGACCCTATCTCAAAAAAAAAAACAACCTGTACTTGTGCTAGGCACGTTGGCACACTCCAGAAGGCTGTAAGCAGGAGGATCTTGGAAAGTCTGAGGCCAGCCTAGGGTACAGAGTGAGTTCAAGGCCAGCCTTAACTTGTATTTATATACTAGTTCAATTACATTATAAGATTATCTTCTGAACACCAGTTTAGGAAACTAAGCACTGTTTTTTTTAAATTAAGTTTATCGTAATTATAGCTTACATAACAATTATATTAATCATAGACTATTGGTACTTGGCATGACATATATTGACTCTTATTTTTTCCCATTCCCCTACCCTCCCTTCAATCCCTCTTCCCCTCATTTACCCTAACCACTAATCTTAACATTTTTTATATAAATACTCATTTTTATAGTAACTGGTAAAGTAATGCAGACTCCAGGAAACATTATTTCCATCCTTCCCCTAAACAACGCTTGAAGGGCCAAGGGCAGCCAGGTGAGTTGGCACACACCTGTAATCCCAGCTCTGAGTGGCTGAGGATCAAAAGTCCAAACCCATGTGCTCGCTTTGGCAGCACATATACTAAAAAAGTCCAAACCCAGTGATTTACTGAGACCTGTTTCAAAATAAAAAATTTTAAAAGGGCCGAGATATAACTCAGTAAAAAGGCCCTGGGTTCAATCTCCAGTATGGGGGGGGGGGGCAGCAGCAAGAATTGGTTGAGAGAATAGGAAGAAAAAATATAGCCAAAAAATACAGCACAATGCTGGGCATGGTGGCTCACACCTGTAATTCCAGCACTTGGGAGGCAGAGGCAGGAGGATTGCTGAGTTCAAGGCTTGCCTGGGCTACAGAGTGAGCTCAGGGCCAGCCTGAGCTACAAAGTGAGACGCTGTCTCAAAACAGAAAAGAACAAACAAAACTGCAGAAAAGACCAGGATTCGTGTGACAATAAACTGAAAATGCAGGTTCTCATTCAACTGAGATCCTTAAACTCTCAAATCCTTTAACTTGCTGTACATTTGTTCCCAAGGCCATTCAAGAACAAAAAACACACAAAAAAGAGAAAAAACAGATTTATGAAACCATAAACTCCTCAAAAGTTAAGACAGAATTTATTATAGAGATGTCCTTGTGTTAGATACAACAAATGATACAACCAGAAGGTGCACCAAGTGGTCCGTATGAGTTTGCACCATGGTTACAGCACTTAACAGCTGTGGGTGTCACAGACAAATTCTCTACCTTGAAAGGATTTTTGTAGTCAGGGAGTGTGCATTTAAACAGAGTCTCACTGACTGTGCAGTCCAGGCAGACTTTCAACTCACAAGCCTCCTGCCTCAGGCTCCTGAGTGCTGCAACTACAAGCTTACACCACTCTACCACACATCCATGGGTTTTTTAAAAGTTTTCAATTTCATTGGCAAGGGTAAATAAGATGTTTACATAAAGTCGTTTAGCCATACCATAAAATTAAGAGAATATTATCTTTATTTCAACTTAAGAAAGCATTCTTATCTCTTAGCTCTCTGGCATTTAAAAAAGACTAGGAAAAATTATTTAACCATTTGATAATTTAGCAAGATTTTGTATAACCCTCTTTCAAAACAAGGGAAAAAAATACTGAAAATAATCCTAAAACATTTGGTTTTGTGCCTTGTATGGTACAGAATTAATTAACAGGCTGATCTATAACAATTCATTTGTTTATAACAATTCATTTGTTTGTCCTGTAACAAAAATTGTCAGGGCATGGGCCGGAGGGTTAGCTCAGTGGTTCCGGCGCCTGCCTTGCAAGCGCAAGGTCCTGAGTTCAATCCCCAGTGAACACATACAATGCTGGGCATGGAGACTCATGCCCACCAGCAATTGGCAATCAATACCACATACCACAGTGCCGGGCGTGGTGGCTCACGCCTGTCATCCCAGCACTCGGGAGGCAGAGACAGGAGGATTGTTGAGTTCGAGGCTTGCCTGGGCTACATAGTGAGCTCAGAGCCAGCCTGAACTACAAAGCGAGACCCTGTCTCAAAAAAAAAAAAAAATTGTCAGGGCAAGTAATACAAAATGTAGTTCCTAGAAGCTTATGGGGAAGAAAAATTATTTCAGTAGAAATCTGTAAATTCTTTACAAAATGGGTTATACTACAGTTCCCCCAAAACACACAAGATCTTTGAGGATATTTAAGATAACATAGGATAACAACACTGATGCCTGCAAGGATACAAAAACTAAAGCAGAGAACCTAACCAGCCTTCATTCTTCAGTCAGGTTCTCAAACCAGAACTTCAAGTAGGCCTCTGGCATATGACTGGATAAGGCCCAAATGTTAATTTCTGAAATATATACAGGTGAAGGAAGAACTCATGTTCAATAGAAGATGTGCAAGGATGTCATTATGTTGTAAAACTTTAGAAGTCTGAATTACACTCTTACCAGAGCAGCTCTTAAATCAGGCAGCCACGAGGGACTTCCAGTTGAATGAAACATTTTTCTCAAAGATCTTTAAATTTTAACTTATTCTCTGCTAAATTCTCATGAGTTCTATGTCTAAAAATATTTACCAGCTGCTTTAATTACAAAAACTGCCTAATCAGAGCATCTCAAATAAAATTATAGTCTAATGTAAGTAAACTACAACTTATACCCCCCAAAAGGAAAAGAACTTAGGTAAATTAGGTTATTTAGAAATGCGCACTTACATTTTGAGTAATAACTGCTACATTACTTTTCTGCATCTGCTATAACAAATTGCCAAAAATGTGGATCTTTAGGACAATAATAATTTATTCTCTCACCGCTCTAAAAGCCACAAGTGCTAGTTCAGTTATTACTGACCCAAAGCCAAGATATTGGCAGGGTTGAGCTTCCTCTACAGGGCCAAGGGAAGAATCTGTTTCTTAACCTCTAGCAGTTTGGGGTTAAGAACATTCCTTAGCCTCTGGCCGTTATTGCTCCAATTCCCTCTCTGGTTAGTCGCCCTTTCCTTGGCTATAGTTTCCCTCTGTCCCGTCTTTAATAAAGATGTGCACAGACATGCAGGGCTCACCTGGGAATCTAGGGTAATCTTTTCATCTCAAAATTAATTATATGAAAAGACCCTTTTCCTAACTACAGTAACATTTACAGGTTCCAGGGACTGTATTACCGGGTTTCAAACCCGTGGTTAACTCACAGACGGCCATTTTTCAGCCTTTCACATTTATCAAAAATAAAGATAACACACCAATAAATATAACTAATTCCCCACGGACCACACATTTTTGTCTAGCATATGACTGGTTTCTTTAATTTGTGTTTATACTGTGCAAAACATCAGAAAATATAATCACTTTTAAATTGCTTAGAGCATCCCACTTTTCTATATAGCATTTTTCGTCACTGGAGATACACTTCACTAGGCACTGAAACATGGAAAGCTAAGAGGTTTCTCTCTACTTTTAATATTTATCTTTTCCTTCCGTGATTAGTTTTCCTTTGAATGTAATAAACTTCATTCAAATTAACTCTCCAATCTTTAGCATTTTTCTTTTCCTCCTGCATTATTTTATATGAGTGACTAAGCAAACTCTGTCTTCCTAATTAGAGCACCGCTTGCTTAAAAGACACAAGTGTTAGATTTTAAAAACGTACTCAACACCAGGCAAACCAGTGAATAATAAATTCTTTTTTGTTGTTGTTGTTTGAGACAGGGTCTCGCTTTGTAGTTCAGGCTGGCTCTGAGCTCTCACTACGTAGTCCAGGCAAGCCTCAAACTCAGCAATCCTCCAGTCTCTGCCTCCCAAGTGCTGGGATTACAGGCGTGAGCCACCATGCCAGGCCACTGTGGTATGTGGTGCTGATTGCTGGTTGATTGCTGGTGGGCGTGAGTCTCCACGCCCAGCATTGTATGTGGTTCGAACTCAAGACCTTGCGCTTGCAAGGCAGGCGCCGGAACCACTGAGCTAATCCTCAGCCTGAACAATAAATTCTTAGTAAGCAATCCAACTGCCGTAACATTGCCTGAAGTAACTATCACCTCATAAATACCACTTTCAGCATTTCAATCTAAAACTACATCTGTAAGACACGTACTAATTTCTGTAAGCTTCCGAAGATACACAGAAAGTGTTTCTATTTCTTTACTGAAAAATCTGTCATTGTACTAAACATCTGGAATATTCATCTAAATTTGTTTTGGTAAGCTACAAACTTCTTTATTTAAGAAAGTAATATAAGCAATTTCTAACGGATTATACATCTTTTCCACATTGTGAAACAAAGAGCAGGAACCATTCAGAAGTGATTCTACAAATCTTGGTTATCCTGTCTTAATAAGCTCTTTAGTATTAATAAATTTAATGTTTCCTATATTTTTTACAACTAAATCATTATAAGAAAAATAATTTTTTTAAAATTTTTAAGGCTTTACCTAAAATGCAGATTTAGTTACTTCAGTGTGCTCTGTGCCCTCCTACCATATCTCTCCCATCACTCAGAACTATCACCTTCTCTAACAATTCATTTTTCAGTACTGTTTCCAATACTAAGTAATATGACTTAGGAATAAATAATCAAAGAGAAGCAAAAAATCTGTACACTGAAAATTACAAAACACTGCTGAAAGGGCCAGAGGGTTAGCTCAGTGGTTCCGGTGCCTGCCTCGCAAGCGCAAGGTCCTGAGTTCGAACCCTGATAACCACATACAATGCTGGGCGTGGAGACTCACGCCCACCAGCAATCAATACCACATACCACAATGCCAGGCATGGTGGCTCAGGCCTATAATCCCAGCACTCAGGAGGCAGAGGCAGGAGGATTGCTGAGTTCGAGGCTTGCCTGGACTACAGTGAGCTCAGAGCCAGCCTGAACTACAAAGCGAGACCCTGTCTCAAAATGGAAAAAAAAAAAAAAAAAAAAAACACTGCTGAAAGAAATTAAGACATAAGCAAAGACATTGTTCACTGGCTGGAAGATTTAATATTAGGATAACATTAAGGTTCTATTCAAAACAATTTACAGATTCAATTCAATCTCTATCAAAATCTCAGTGATTTTTTGTTTTGTTTTGTTTTTAGACAGGGTCTCGCTTTGTAGCTCAGGCTGGCCCTGAGCTCACTATGGAGCCCAGGCAAACCTTGAACTCAGCAATCCTCCTGTTTCTGCCTCCCAAGTGCTGGGATTACAGGCGTGAGCCACCACGCCCGGCATCTCAGTGATTTTTTGCAAAAATTGGAAAATCCATCTTAAAATTCAATCTTAAGAGATCCCAAACAGCCAAAATAATCCTGAAAAAGAACAAAGTCCAGATTTGAAAACTTACTACACAAACATATAATATTCAAAATAATGTTGTATTGGCATAAAATAAATGACATATATACCAACTAAGTAGAAGGCCCAGAGATAAATCCTCATATATATGATCAGTTAATTGCAGACAAAGGTGCCAAAATCAGTGTAGGACTCTTTGAAACAAAGAGAACTGAATATCCACATGCAAATGAATGAACTTGGAGCCTGACCTTTCATTATACACAAAATTTTTCTCAAGTGTATTACATATTAGAAAAAAAACAGGGAAACTCTTGCAGTTTTTTTGGATATGACAAAAAAACAGACAATTTAAAAAACTGAACTTTTGTGTACACAAATCATGAAGGGAGCAAAAAAAACAAACTACAGGGCCGGAGATTTAGCTCAGTGGTTCCACAGCCTGCCTAGAAAGCGCAAAGTCCCTGGTTAGATCCCGGTAACCACATATGATGACATAATATTGGGTGTGGTGACTCACGCCTGTAATCAATACGCCCACCAGCAATCAATACCACACCCCATGATGCTGGACGTGGTAGCTCACACCTGTAATCCCAGCACTCGGGAAGCAGAAGCAGGAGGACTGTTCAGTTCGAGGCTTGCCTGGGCTACATAGTGAGCTAAGGGCCAGCCTGAACTATAAAGCGAGACCCTGTCTCAAAAAAAAAAAAAAACAAAAAACACCCAAACTACAATATGAGAATATTTGCAAATCATATATTCAATAAAGGATCAACATCTAAAATATATGAAGAACTACAACTCGAAACAACAAAAGAATAGCTCAATTTAAAAACAGGCAAAAGAGAAATAATTAAATTATTTTTCTAAAGACTGACCAATAAGCACACCAAAAACAAACAAAAGGCTCAACACTGCACTAATCATTAGGTAAACAAAAATCACAGCCACACTAAGATACCATTTCTCATCTGTAAAGATGGCTTGTAAGACATAAACGAAGGAAGGGAGAGAGGGGATAAGAGGAAGAAGATAGGAAGAAGAATAAATCTTGACCAGGACCAGAGATTTAGCTCAGTATTTCTGGTGCCTGCCTAGCAAGGCAAGGTCCTGAGTTTGATCCCTGGTAATCACATACAATACAGGGTGCGGTGGCTCGCGCCTGTAATCACAGCACTTGGGAAGCAGAGACAGGAGACTGTTGAGTTGGAGGCTTGCCTGGGCTACATAGTGAGATCAGGGTCATCCTGAACTACAAAGCAAGTCTCAAAAAAAAAAGAAAAAAAAAAAAACTCTTGACCAAACTGTGGGGAACCTAGAACCTCTATGTACTGCTACTGAGAAAATGACACAATATACTTCTGAATTAGGTACAGTAGAGTTCCTCAAAAAGTTAAACATAGAATTACCAAATGGTCCGCCAACCTCATTTCTAAGTAAATGCTGCAAAGATCTGAAACTCAAACACATATTTTACACCCATGCTCATAACAGTAACAACTAAAAATTGTAAACCACTCAAATGTCTATCAATAAATGGATTAATAAAATATTTATACATATAATGAAATCTTATCTTGTCACTAAAAGGAAATCCCATACAAATAAACCTCAAAGTACTGTACTAAGCAAAATAATCAAACACAAAAAAGACAATTCCTTTATAGGTAGTACCTGGACTAGTCAAATTAATACACAGAAAATAGAATACAGATCATCAGAGATAAAAATAAGATAGTGGAGACTAGATATTTAATAGCTATAGAATATCAGTGTTCAATGAAGAAAAGGTTCTGGAAACAAATAGCAAAATGAACATATTTTATGTGAGTGAACTGTATACTTTAAAATGATAAATTTTTATCTCATATTTTATAATATAAATTTATATGTAAATGAAACAGGAAATGACATACATTTTGTGAGGACTAGAAAGCTGAGTTTACCTTTGGACTTGTTACATGTATATGACACATGTATACACTACCCAGAATATATAAAAGCTTAAAAGATTCTTGTGGGAAATAAGAAGCTAGACAAGGTGACACATACTTGTAATACCAGCACTATGGGAGGTTGAAACAGGAGACTGCAAGTTCAAACCCAGCCTGTATAACTTGGCAAGACCTTGTCTCAAGGTAAAATATAAAATAAAGGGGCCCAGGGATTTAGCTCAGTGGTTCCCATGTCTGCCTCAAAAGCACAAGGTCCGGAGTGCGATCCCTGGTAACCACGTACCGCAGTACTGGGCATGGTGGCTCACGCGTATAATCCCAGCACTTGGGAGGCAGAAGCAGGAGGACAGCTGAGGCTAACCTGGGCTACATAGTGAGCTCAGAGCCAGTCTGAACTACAAAGCAAGACCCTGTCTAAAAAAATAAATAAACACATGCACACATACATACAAGCGTAACATAATGTAACATAACATAACATAACATAACATAACATAACATAACATAACATAACATAACATAACATAACATAACATAACATAACGGGCTGAAGATGTAACTCAGTACAAAGACCCTGGGACCCTGAGTTCAATACTCAGAAGCACACATAGGAAGGCACACACGCACACAGTGAAAATAATTCACAGGGATAGGGATCAAAGGAAAGCACGGGGCTTGTTAACTGAATTCACAAGCAATGGATGAGCGATGTTCAAAATTATCCTACCATACACCAACATTATAGACTAGCTGCATCTGGGTCAAATAAAACAGCAATTTTACTGGGCAGAAAGAAACCTACTGGTGAATTTTAATCCTATTAAGTACTCTTCCAAGATAACACACACCCACATAAAATCCTGTCAGCAATGAAGTATTTAATATGATTCTGTTAAGAATATATGATAGTGGAGTCAGAGATTTAGCTCAGTGGTTCTAGTGCCTGCGTCGCAAGTGCAAAGTCCTGAGTTCGATCCCAGTAACCACATACAACAATGCTGGGCATGGTGACTCACGCCCACCAGCAATCAATACCACATACCACAGTGCCGGGCATGGTGGCTCATCCCTGTAATCCCAGCACTCGGGAGGCAGAGACAGGAGGACTGCGGAGTTTGAGGCTTGCCTGGGCTACATAGTGAGATCGGGGCCAGCCTGAACTACAAAGCGAGACCCTGTCTCAAAAAAAAAAAGAGAATATATGATAGTGCTCGGTGTGGTGGCTCATGCCTGTGATCCCAGCACTCAGGAGGCAAAGGCAGGAGGACTGCTGAGTTCAAGGCTTGCCTGGGCTAGACAGGGTTCAGGGCCAGCCTGAACTACAAAGCGAGACCCTGTCTCAAAAAAAAAAAAAAAAAGAATCTTGATGGGGAGGTTATTTTCGGTTATCTGGGTCTGGCCCAGTGTAACTAGAGGTCCCTTTCAGTCAGACAAATTAATATGATGACAGAGGCCAAGTCAAAAGAAGGTGTCTTAAAGGAGGTAAAGATAGTAGTCAAAGGCAGCAATATGAAAACACGGGTGGGCAGCTTAAAGATAGAAAATGGGTCCATGCACTGAAAGATGCAAGCAACCTCGAACCCAGAACTTCCAACAACTTTAACATATTCTTAAGATCCGTTATGAACTTCTAACTACCAGAACTGTGTGTTACACAGCACTAAATTTTAGTAATTTGTTACAGGAATAATCAGAAGCAACACAACAGTTGAACTCTATCAGAAGAAAGTCAGTGGCAGAATGGGAGAAAGTCAAGAAAAGTAAGAACTTCAATTTATTTGTTTAGGGGAGTTTATTTTATACCAGAAGAAAATTAAACACACCCACAGGAAAACCAGTCTTCTTCAGAACCAGTTCGCAAATTTGGTTGCATATAGAAATCATCTGATACCAAAGACCTATTTTAGAACAACTGAATTAGGGTTTCCAAAAATCCCCAGATGGTTTGAAAGCCAATCAAATGGTTTTGATGTGCAGCCAGGATTTTGAAACACTGTTTTATAAAAATTAGTGCTTTGGTAACCCTAGAAACCCGACATTTCCAAATACTACTACAAGTTCCTGAAACCTTCCACCATAAAGATGTTAGACAGAACTCATTCATTCACTGGCTTAGTGTATGTTTTACTCACATCAATTCTGACAGTAAGAAATTATATTGGCAATAAGTTGTCGAGGGAAAAATTCCTGGAAGGCCAATCACTGGATCATAGGACAGATAAAATGCTATCCTAAACTGTGTGTGCTTATTGTTCCACTCTCTTTTCAACTGATGAAAAGTTAGCATGCTCTAACTTATAACAAAGATGAGAAAAAAGTTTATATACATGTTTTATATTTGTTTAATATCCATGTGAAAGTGTATGAAAACTAAAACATAAGTATAACACATCTTCCTATATAAGCCAAATTCAGGTATAAAGGGTATACAAATTTCTTATATAATTAGGTCACAAAATATGAAAAGCACCACGCACACTGTCTCCATGGTTCCCTTTGCAAAACACAACTGCCTTTTCCTCAAAAGCAATTAAGGTTCTCTGTTAACAGCCTTCTTCCTTTTTGTGCTTAGCCTTCTATTTGCTGCTACTAGATGGAGCCAATTTGATTATGAGAATATTGGTTACAGAAACAGGAGCAACAAAAAATGTTCAAATTCTGCTTCTAAATTCTACGATCAACTAGGACTAGTCATTTTAGCTGAAGATCTAGTTTCACTGTTTGTAAATCTATGGCATTATATTAAGTAGCCTCAGTGTTAACTCTAGGCCTCTAAGGAACAAAATTTGCTCAAAGCGCCGTGCGTGGTGGCTAATGCTTGTAATCCTAGCACTAGGGAGGCAGAGGCAGGATTGCTAAATTTGAGGCTTGCCTGGGCTACATAGTTAGCTCAGGGCCAGACTGAACTACAAAGTGAGACCCTGTCTCCAAAAAGAAGAAAAAGAAAAAAAATTTGCTTAAAGGTTCTTCACAGTATAATGAGCCTTATTTTTCTTAAACTACATTATTCTGCCCTTAGCAACTTCTTTTAATTTGAATACTTCAAACTATTACAGTAGTTGTTTCCTCCAACTTTTTTTGAAAATGTTTATTTTTTGTTCAGCAGAAAAGAGGAAATGGGTAGGGGTAGGGAAAAACAAAGGGTAAGAAAAAATTTGATGTAAAAACAAAAAAAACCCTGAGAAATAAAGCTTATGTATATGAGGGTTAGGGGTGTAGGGAGAACAGGAGAGGGGGGAAAAATGAAAATTAAAACACATCATATACAGGTACAAATTTTCAATGATAAATGTGACCATAATGTATATCTAATATGTATTAATAAATTTAACATTTTTTCTTTTTATTAGTCCATATTTGCAATACGTAATAAAGTCATAAGAAGCTGGTACATTTCAGGGCAAGTCAAAATGAAGCATATTGCACACTAGAATTATAGAGAGCTTCCCAAGGCATAGGCAAGGCTTTTTGTGTTTTTTCCTTTACCTTTATGAGAATAATCTCATATTTTCCCTAGTCCATCTGCCTTGTATGTAAACGCATGTAAGTACGTATATGTGTACATAAATATATGTAAATTTTTCTCTAGTGTTGTGATAAAAAATTACGGTGAATGTTTACACTTTGAAGGTTACAACAAAAAAGACATACTGCCATTAATATTCCTCAAAATACTCCTCACACATTTAGAATACTCTTATCCCATCATTGTCACTCTCTGAAGCAATTCTAGAAGCTATCTTTTAGGTCTTCCAACTGCGCTTTGCATTGTCAAGGCTGTCTGGGACTATATCTGGGGGTTGTCTGGTTTTTGCTTAACTTGATTAGAAAATTTCATTTTTGTTTAAACTTTCTCTATGACAAAACATAGTCCTTAAACTGGTCCTTCACTTCCTGGTTCTCATCTGCCAGCAAATTTTTTTTTTTTTTGAGACAGGGTCTCACTTTGTAGTTCAGGCTGGCCCTGAGCTCACTATGGAGCCCAGGCAAGCCTCGAACTCCGCAATCCTCCTGTCTCTGCCTCCTGAGTGCTGGGATTATAGGTGTGAGCCACCATGCCTGGCAGCAAAAAAATTTTTAAAACCTCTTCTAAAGATATTTCAATCTCTCCTTGTTCAGGGTAGTTTATTCACTCAATACAGAACCCTAAATGATGTGATAGAAGTCTTTCCTTTCCTGTGAAAAGAAATGTTACTGGCCGGGTGTGATGGCTCACACCTGTAAACACAGCACAC
>PVIC010042707.1:0-15679 GCA_004025085.1 Thryonomys swinderianus
TAGCAGAGGAAATTGGCAAGCTTGGGCCAGGATATGAGAAAGCAGCAGTGGAGGGTGATGATAATCTGCGGCTGAGCACGAGTGTGCATCTGTCTGTCTGGGCTTTGCTCTCCGGTGAGCGTTGTTGGGCACCTGTCACGTTCACTCTCGGGGACAGGGACAGGGAAGCCATAGCTTCTGTTTCCAAAGCGTGTATGCTACTGTGACTCCATTGATGGGGAAGAATGGGGCATGTTTTCAGGGCTCTGGCCAACTTAGGGGTTTCAATAGAGATTAAGGGTAGAAGAGTTGGTGATGAGAGAGAGCGAGATGTACTGATATCCCTTGGATAGGTGTAGGCAGGAATTATGGGAGAGAAACTGGGCATAGGTGGTTGGAGGGTTAGGAAAACCTTATCCAGAGGGCATCTGGGGCTTGCCACTTCCTTTGACAGATATGCCTGGCATTGTCTAATGGCAAGTTTTAATGAGGATGGAGAGGAATGGCAGAGGTGGAAGGGAATGAAAGCTGGGTTGTGTTTGCTGGAGACACCGCATTTAATCCTCACCACCACCTTGGGAAGAGAATATCAGATGTCCTCGTTTTACTCAGAGGTCACACTGGGAGTTAAGAGCAGAAGCTTAGAGATAAGAGCCTGTGCTTCATGGTGCCCATGGTGCCCCAGGATTAGCTCAGCCTGTGAGACACCTCTCGCCATTCAGCGACAGATAGCAGGGAGTTGGGCTGGAACAGGGGTTCGGGACATAGGGGTGGGAAGGCATGAGCGAGTCTAGGGGTTATGGAGGGTCAGTTATGAATCTAGAAAAGGGAGGCCAGTTTTCTGGGGCAGAGAGCCACACACTGGAATTTGCAAGTCAACAGAGAGCGGGGTCAGGGCCTCCCAGGGAGAGCTGGGTTCACACGGCCTGTGCCCCTCGGCTGCACTTCCTGAAGGTGGTGTCTGCCAGGTATGAACCCCGTGAGAAAGCAGCAGAACGCAGCGCAGAGAGGAAGTGAGACTGGAAGGTGCTGAAAGCTCATGGAAATTGCTAGTGAAAATGGGAGGAGGCGGAGTAGAGCGCAGAGAGAACAGCCAGCTCTCGTCCTTCAGGATCATGGAGGGCAGCCCAGGAGGCAAACAGTTTTTAAAAACGCCTGCTTGCGTGTTTGACGTTTAGTCTTTACGGTCACCCCTTCGGTGTAGGATGTCTGATTTCCTTTTTCTGGGGTAGGAAACCTGAGTGTGGATCAAGGCCGAAGTGCCTTGCCCGGGTGCACAGTGGACTACAAGACCAGCCGGTTAGGGTGGTCTCAGGTGACCCGCCCGCTTCGGGTGGGCCCACAGCTGAGCCTCATGCTCCTGCTTTCCAAGCTCTGGAGCTGCCTGAGGCTGTGGGGGTGGCCGCCCGCCAACGTGTACCCAGTGCACCCTGGGCCTGCGCGCGGGTGCTGTCACTGTGCCTGGCTCGTCGGGTCATCCCAGCGGTCCTGATAGGCCCAGTTTCCAGGTGCAGGTCCGGTGAGGTCCGTCATTTCACAGAGGTCCCGTGGCTGGGGAGCCACTCTTGTGTCGTCGCCTCCACCCTGCGAGACTGACAGCCTGGCGGTTTGCCCCATGTAACAAAAGAGCCACGAAGGCCGTGGCTTCTTCTCTCAGGTTGTGGGGATGGTGGCTGCACCGGGCTGGGCCCCAGGCGTCCTCCTGGTGCGTGTGGGCGCCGGGAGGCCGGCCTCGGGGGACCGACCTTGGAAGCGAAGGTGTCACTTCGAGGCTGAAGCAGTGGTCAGGCCAGAGGCCCGCAGCGCTGGCTGTGTTGGTGTGTGGCGCCCTGGCCTGCCTGGTTCCCGGCAGACGTGGTGCTGCCGCTGGCCTCGGCCTCCTCCCGGTGGGCGGGGCTGAGGCATCACAGCTCCTCTGCGCGTCTTCACACTTCCCTCCTGGGTCTGTTTGCAGTTAGCGTCATGGGAGACGGAGCTGTACTGGGCGGAGACCAGCTCTGGGCGAGGGGTGCGGGAGACCAGGGCTTTAGATCTGCTTTCTGAAAGGACAGGATTAGCCTGTGTGGGAGCTCAGGAATGTACTTGGAAATGTTTCCAATTTATTTTTATTGCAAAGCAGTATCTAATGAAAGTGTGGGAAAGGACCCAAGAACCTTGCAACCAATAAATCACCTGTTTTCACTTTCTGAGGTCCCCGTGGAGTCCTTGTCCTTACATAGCTGTCGGTAGGGACATAGGGATAATATCAATTCAGTCTGAATCTATATTCCAGTTGTAACTGGTTACTTTCATTCCATCATAAATATCTCTTCTTTCTAATTACTATATTCTACAGATACATGATTTTTCTTTGGGTAGATGAGCGGTGTTTCCCCTCCCTATCCCTTTGTTTCAGGGTCACTGAGATTGTTTTTAGGTTTGTTATTATTATTACAAACAGTTGGGCAATAATTTCCTTGAAGATTAATTTTCTATGATAATTCTTAGGACTTTGGGTTCTTGAGTTAAAAGAGGGAGGTTTTTTTTTTTAACTTTTGATGATGATCAGATTCTTTAAAAGCTCCTTTCCTGAGTATTATTATTTTATAACCAGCAAACTGGTGGTCAGGGAGCTGAGCGTCCATCTAGGGTTGTTGGTCCAAAAGGCCAGTTCTTAAGCCAAAACCGGGAGGGCAAGACTGCTCAGGAAATGGACTGGAGCCCTGCTCTCGCCCGCTGCCGTCTCCTTCCTGTTGTGGGGGGATCGGCTTGCTCAGTGCTCGAGTCTCCCCCACACCCGGTAGCTTGTTCCTGCAAGTAGAGCACTGACAGGTCGGAGCTTCCCCCAGGCTCCCTTGTTCCATAATAAAGACCCGGAGAGGAGGTTTCTGGTCCTGAGAGGCAGCTGCTGTGTGCCCTGTGAAGACTGAGCTCTCTGTTTTCCCTTCTTCCCAGAACCATTCCTGGTGATGAGTAGCTCCTCTTCCGATTGGACTCCTCGAGGCTTCAGGAGGTAGTAGGTGAAAGTGTCTACCTCCAAAGAGAAACAGTGTCTGCTCCTTCAAGACGCATCTCTGCGTTGCTATGGATACCGAATCCACGTACTCTGGATATTCATACTATTCGAGCCATTCAAAAAAATCTCACAGACAAGGGTATGTAAGCCACTGATTGTTCTGCTTTGTGTTTGGAGGATCTACAGGTTGGTGGGGCTTTCAAGACTCATTTTTTAAACAGCCGCCGGCACAGCTGTTGACGCTGGTGGTTCTGCCCATGGGTGCCTGAGAAACTGAGCTGTGAGAGGCACTGAGGAGGGTTCAGAGGAGCTGTGCCACCGGTTTACATTTTATTGCCACCATTACAGTTGATAACCTTAATTTCCCCCAATTAGTTTTAAATTAGAGTTTCCCCCTGCAGTGGAAACATTTTGCATTTCTAAGTACTTTTTCAAATGTTAGTTGTCCAAAGACTTACCAGTAATGGAAAGGAGGGTAAAAGAAAGTGTTAATTTGCTGCTTTTCACGAGAGCTGCTGACTCATTGTCCATGATGCATTTTCCATGAGGTTTGCACACGAGCCAGCGTGACTGGCCTGGCGCCTTTCTGCTCTTTGGTCTTCTGAGTGAGCAGCCTGGCCTTTAAAATCACCATTGGGGTGATGGGCCAGTTTCCCCATCCTCTGCACACTGGACAGGTCTGCACTAGTAATCGAAGGGCCTGTAGTTACTAACCTGCAGAACATCTGCTGGGTTATGAATGAATGATGAATGAATGAATGAATGATGGCCTGTACCAGTTAAGAATCCAGCTGATGAACCTGCTGTTTGGCTACTTAGCCTAGTCTCCTTGGCTTTAAAATGGGTCCAGGGTTCCCTCTTTACAGGTTGTAGAGAAAATCAAATGAGATTATGCATGCAAAGGATTTAACCCAGTACAGAGTAGGAGGTCACCAGCTAGTGCCTATGTTTATACTATTGGTGGCTTTTACATTTCAGCACCCTGTTCAAAGGTACCAGCCTTCCCAGCCCCAGAGGCCACCTGTGACCACAGCTCCTTGGCGATATGGGAAAGGTGACTACTGCGGTGGTGTCTGTCCCCTTGCTGAGCAGTTCCCCCTGTCAGAGTAGCTGAACACAGTGAGGTTTTGTTTTGTGAAACCGTGATGCATATATCTAATTTGCTCACATGTTCACGAGCCCGTGTGTGTGTGTGTGTGTGTGTGTGTGTCCACACAGAAGGAGGCCTGGGAGTGGGTTCTCCAGGCTGCCGAGAGCGATCGTCAGTAGTGAAGAGGCTGAGGAGCAGAGGGACGGACTGGTCCTGTCACACCTTGCCTTGCTGTACTTACTTGACTCTTGAAAAGAATGCGTTTTGTAATTTTTTTTTTTTTTTGAGACAGTCTCGCTTTGTAGTTCAGGCTGGCCCTGAGCTCACTATGTAGCCCAGGCAAGCCTGGAACTCAGCAATCCTCCTGTCTCTGCCTCCCGAGTGCTGGGATGACAGGCGTGAGCCACCATGCCCAGCACTGTAATATGTGGTATTGATTGCTGGTGGACGTGAGTCACCACGCTCAGCATTGTATGTGGTTACCGGGGATCGAACTCACAGCCTTGCGCTTTTGAGGCAGGAGCTGGAACCACTGAGCTAAATCTCGGCCCACGTTTTGTAATTTTTAAGAAAGTGAATGGAGTAGGAATATAACAAATTTCATAGATTACTTGATATGAGAAAAGATTTATGGCCTCATGTTATTTTAAAAATTAGGTTCAAAACTTCGTATATTTTAGTATCTATACTATATAGGACAGATCGTTACATAATGACCGTGCCTATCTCTGAGTATAGGGATTATAGGTATTAATTTGCAGCCTTTTCTAAATTTTCATGTATTGCTCTCATCATAAAACTTTGTGTCCCTGTGCCAGGGTTGGAGCCTTGGTCGACCTTTCCGGTCAGCACAGGAAGTGCATGACTCCCACGTGGGCACAGCACCACCGGTGGTTGGGGGGAGTCTGCAGGGATGGGCAGGTCACATCCCAGATCCTGAGACAGTCAGAAGCACGTGGTGAGAGACTCCAATCACGGATTCCAACCATTGAGTGAGCGTACAGATTTGTTATAAAATACCAGAAACAGCTATGTTAAAATGGCAGCTCTCTAATCCTAACTAGCAAAGCAACTTGTTTGTCAGCGTACTATACTGTGGTTTCCTGACACACAGAGCTCTTGGTGGCTTCTTGGGTCCCTGTGGAAAACGCTGAAGCAGAACAAAGCTTTGAGTCAATTCATCAAGCTGTGCTAGCTAGGCCTGCTCGAGAGAAGCGCTGAGAGGAGGTATGACCCTTAGGGACTTCTGGGTGCAGTGTGTGTGTTCTTCGGAGGCAGCGCCACCTCGGGGAGCGAAGGGTTCTTAAGCCAAAATAGGGTGCGAGAACTGGGGTGAAGGCTGGAATCTGCAGGCGGTGTGTGCTGTGAGCTCCTGGCCCAGCGTGAAGGGTATGGAGCAGTAACACTGCCCAGCACAGCGCGGGACGTTCCCTGGACACAGCCAGGCCATTGACCACGTCCTAGGGGTGCCCCTCGGGGGCTGCACCCTGGTCTGTGATTTGTTGGGAATTTGAATGGAAGAGGAGAGGGAAAGGGAGGACGTCACCTCGCGGTACTGTGCGCACGACTCCCCGCTCAGAGTGGAATAACCTAGGGCACCACACTCGATATGCCTGATGACCCCGTGATTCTCTCAGAGGGCAGGCAACCCTCTCCTAACAAAGAGGTTGACGGCCTGGTTTACGGTGCAGGTCCCAGAGAGCGTCCAGCCAGCTTGCTGGGAGCATGGGGCAGATGTCGGCAGGCCTTGCCTAACCTGTGAGTGCAGAGCGCAAGCGCACTGGTTTAATGCAGCAGCCGCCAGTGAAATTAATGCGTGCTTTGCGGGTAGCTGCTGGGCCCTTCCCAGTCAGTGTCCTGTTTCCTCACGGCAGGCCTGGCCCCGTGAGGGGCAGAAGCCCCTTTCACAGGCGACAGTGCCAACCAAGGTGCGGGATTCAGGATTGTTGGTCTCTTGCAAAGGAGAAGTCACTTTTGAAAGAGGCACGAAGGGTGGCAGGAGTGACTGCCATACTAAAGCGCATTGTCCGGAGCAGGTCTGACTGGGCAGTGGGGGTGCCGGGCCACTCCAGGGCCAGTGTGGCCTGCGTCCAGCCCCCCACCCCGGGCGGTGCTGACAGGAAGCAGGCAGGCCCGGTCAGCTGAGAGGACAGGTAGTGAGTGAGTGGGCGTTGGGGGAGAAGGAAAAGGAGGAGTAACCGGTGGGGCCGGCTTTCCCTGAATAGAAATAGACAAACAGACACAAGGGAGTTAGTCTTCCCAGGAAGTGCTGCCCGTCAGGGGGGACAGTGTGGGAATTGTAGCATTCTGGTTAGAAGGAGAGGGTTACAGCAGTCCCCAAGAACTCAGCTCCAGAATTGCCTACATCAGTGCATTTACACACACACACACACACACACGCACGCAGCTGCCTTCTGCATGCTGCTTCTTGCTCCTCCTGTCCTCTCGTGTGTGCTGTGGAAACTCGCACACAGATGCACTTATCTTTGCTTCTCTGGTGGGTGGCGCAGGGGCAGATTGAGGGATGAAGCCACCTTGTTCGCATAGGGACACAGCTGCCCGCGCAGGCACATAGGTGAACCGCCTGTCGGGCACAGTGGGTGCGTGTGAGTGTGAAGCCACGTCTGTGAGTAGACTGTTTCTTCTTGGGACGTCTGTTTCTGGACTCTCAGTCACATGGAGGAAGCATCTCCAGCCGCAGGCAGGAGCGTCTGGCCACAGGGAGCGAGGAGGCTGAGCTCTGACTTGTTCTGCGCCAGGAAGGCATTGGGTGGACGGCATGATGGTGGCTGGATCTTTTAAGTCCCGAGTTGGCTCAGATCTAACTGCAGAAGTCCTGGAGGAGCCGCCATGACTGGTAAAGCTGCATGGCCAGCCCTGCCCCTTCCCCAGCAAGACTGGCACGAGGAGAAGCCCAGCTGTGCCAGTGCTGAGGTGATGGCGCTCGTTCTAGGTTTCTGTCATGTGGCGCATTTGGAAGGGTCTCGGCCCGAGCGCTGGGCTTCGGGAGAACACGCAGCTGCACGTACACTCCCGGCCCCCTCGGCGAGCCCCCGCTGGGCACCAGCACTTCCCACATGGGCAGAATTCCAGCTTGTCCTGCAGCAGCTCTTGCTGAGGAGCACTTGGGTGGCAGAGTCTTGGGGAAAATGTCCTGGGCTGCCTGCACCCTGGTCACCTGCGGCACTGGTAAGAAACGTGGATTCCTGTCGTCTGCTTTCCAGACAAATCCGTCGAAGGTGGAGCGAAGCAGACTGCCCTAAAGTCTGCACGGGGCGGCTTTTATTGCGCTGCAGCTTGAGAAGCACTGGTTAGGGTTTTGGGCTCCGGAGGAGGAGGAGAAGCCTTCCTCGGGTTATCAGATAGAGGCTCTTATCTGGTTTACTGCAGACAGTTGTGAGTCAGTTGTTCTGTATCTGGTTCTCTGGGGCTTGGAAGAGCCGGGCTGGATAGATGGGGGAATGGGCCCATGGGGAGAGATTGTTCCCCACCCTGGCAGTGCCTTCTCTGCTTCTGCCTGAGAGTGCGCGGGGCCCAGGAACTGGTACTCTGGGAAAGATTCTGATTTCCAGTGGAGTTTGTGCTGTCCCAGGATTCGAGCTGCGGGACTTGGGGATAGAGAGGTGCGTGAGGTAAGCATGTGACTGGCTGACCACCAAGAAAGCGCTGACTCGAAGGCAACAGAGAGAGTGGAGCGAAATGGGACTGGAGAGCGGCCCGTGCGTCTGTCGCCGGAGGGGTTTGGGGAGCACAGTTCTGCCCCCAGTCTGATGTGTATTCTGAAGATTAAACACACGAGAAATCATCCCATGTTTTCAGCCCCTCTAAAAGGAAATACCCTTGGAAGTGATTACACCGGATATCTCAGAATGCTGGGTTGGCACATTAAGGGTACTTAAGGTCACAGTGCACTTGGGACTCCTAGTACCATAGTAGATTGAAGAGGATATTTTGTAGCTCTAGGAATATGCCAAGTGAACAAGAGGAACGTTTATGCTCTAAACTCAACAGTGGGTTGAAAGTGATTAATGGCGGCAGACTTGGATTCGGATCCAACCCTGGTAGTTATTACAGCTTGGAGAAGTCACCAAAACTCTATGAGCCTCAGTTTCCTCATCTATAAAATTGGGAACAGTAATACTGGCCCCAGCGTGTTATTGTCGGGATTACTTGAAATTCATATAGTAAAGCTCTTAACAAAGTACTCTGTAAATTAGGGCAGTGGTCATTGTTAGATACATCTCTTTAAACCAGCAGAATTCTCTGCTTGACTGTTTCCCTAGTTGTTCAGTTAAAGCAAAACGCTAGACTTGACAAAACACATCCAGTGATGCTGTAGCTCTAGAATTCTTGTCCCAGGAAGATTCCCTGGAGCGTGGTGTGCTTTCGGCTCGTGGAAGGGTCCTCCAGTGCTTACCCTAGTCAGAGAGTGGTAAAGCAGACGTTCGACAAGAAGCTGCGTGTGATGGATTTTGTGGCAATTTCTTGGAGCCGATACTGCTCAGTTAACAGGCGTTCACAGGAGCTGTGTATGTGCAGGGCACGGGGCTGGATGGTGTATCTGTGGGCCTAGTTATAACTCTGTATCCCGGCTAACTTGCTCTGCTTTACAAAGTCAACACGCCATTTTTTGCCATCAGCTAACGGTATTCACAGCAGTTATGGTCACTGTGTTTCTCACTTGATTCACACCCTCTGCTGGGTCATCTCCCTGAGGTCATCATGGCCCCCATATCCCGCTGGAGGACACTGAGATGGCAGAGGCTGAGTGATTTGTGCAGGCCGCATGTAGAGTGGGATAGGTTGAGATTTCAGCCCTTGTCAGCGCAATCTGCATTCATTCATTCATTCATTCATTCATTCATTTTTGCGGTACCGGGGATTGAACTCAGGCCCTTGTGCTTCCAAGGTAGGTGCGGTACCACTTGAGCTAAATCTCCAGCCCAGTCTGTATTTATGATACCGCCTTTCCGGGGAGTGAGAAACACAGCGAGTAGTTGTAGGATGGAAGTCTAATGGCAACCAGCCTGTGGGGACAGGAGCCTGAGCGAACTTCCCAACGGTCCACACTGGGGCTCCTGGATTCACCCGTGGCATCTGGAGGCCGGACTGCCAGTTTGCAGAAGTGGTTATCCACCAGGTCATGACCTCTGAACTCAGCCACTGTGATTGATTAGTTTAATTCCCAGACTGACCCCAGCAGGGTCCCCTCCCTGTCACCCTGGAAGACCACCCAGAAACCGCCCAGAAAGTTCAATTGGGATAAAAGTATGCAGCAGCCTGCTTTCCTTCGGAGGCCTGAAAGTGTGTGCACACACACATGCACGCATGCATGCACATTCGCATATACACACCCTTCCCACTTTCGGTGTCATTTGTCATGGCTTTGTTTGCTTCTGTGGCTGCCCTTGAATTCAGCCAAAACCTATGCGAATGACTTTTAGTTTTGAATTTGTAAGAATGTGAAGCCAATGATTTCTCTGTCCTAGTTTAGTGTTTTCTTTTTTCTTGTTATAAAGGGTAGGGTGACAGTGTGTCCCAGATTTCTTTTGTACAGACCAAAGCTTTGATATTTTGCACTACTGTCCCAATAAAAAAAGTCCTAGAAAATTAGTGTAGGGAAATTACCCAAATCAACTGATTAATTATACAAAATATCCCTTAGCCAAGAAATCTAAAATTACAGCTGTAAACTCTGAAGAAGAATGTGATCATTGTAGCGAAGTGATAGTCTTTGTTTTATGTCGTGGATCTGCAGAAAAGAAATAATTATGTAGAGTGTAAGATTGGTTTACTCCTCACGGGGTGAAGGCTTGAATGTTGGTAGAATGTATGTGTGTGCATATGTGCCCACACTGGCACGTGTAGAGTTTTCTTAGATTTAAAATGAGAGTTACATTTTGATGAATTAGAGTTAATTAATGTGGCATAAATTCAGTAGCTGATTATCATTCATTTTTTTTCAGGGAGAGAACTAGAGAGAGACATAAATCTCCCCGGAGTAAAGATGGCCGAGGGTCAGAAAAGTCCGTCACCATTCAAGCTCCCACTGGAGAGCCCTTGTTGGCAAATGACTCTACGAGGACCGAGGAGGTTCAGGTAAGGATCAAAGGCAGTTTGTAAGCACCCTGCCACTTGGCCGAGTCCCCTTTCCATAAATGTTTTTCTAAGTCTTGTTGCAATAGGCTCTCTAGGGTTTTCAGTCTTTATTTTTCTAGCATGTTAATTAGTTTATCTATGTCCCGTGGATTCTTGTTGGTCTAAGGACAGCCTGTCTTGCCAGTGTGATTGGCCGGTCTGCTTTGAATGATGTTGGAAAGAAGCCAGCACAGCTGATGACAGGGCAGGGAAGGAAAAGTTACAGGCTAGAGTCTCGGGAGACTCATTTTGAAATGGAACAGTGTTAGAGCGGGGAGGAAACTCCCTCTCCAGGAAGCCTGAGTAGTACTGATGAGAAAGGAAAAGAAGGAAGGACAGCCACATGTATTTCTGAGTACATGAAATGAACCGGTGGTGTCTGGACCCTCGGATGTCTGGTGGGGAAACAAGAGAGAACGAGATCACCTCTTGGCTCAGAGAGAAGGGATAAAAATATATCAAACAAGCCTTGGGAGGGCTCTGAGGCCACGGGACGGAGCAAGAGAACTGGAAAATTGAGAGGTGAGCTACCTCCATGGAGGGAAGCGGCTTCTGTAGTCCAAATGCCTCCTGCTACTCACCAAGGCAAAGACTCAGTGTTCTTGGATCGCGCGGTGTTTAGGCAAAACTAGGCATTAGGATTTTATGGGAAACCACCCACTTCCGAAATACTTACAGTTCATTACGTTTTTTAAAATATCGTGTGGGTTCTCCTCTAGGTTTCAACTGCCTGGCACCCTAGTTGGTTTAAATAAATACCTGACCTCTACTCAGAAGCATGTTTGCACACCCTCTACACATCTTGAAGCTTACGCATGCCCAGCCTTGCTAGTCACAAACAAAGCTGTGTTTGAGTACACAGCTGTAAAGATTGAGGAATACAGATAAGCATGTATCTGTGTGTACCTGTAGGTCCACACACATGCACTCCTACGGTCAGGTAGATGGACTGAAACTGCAGTTCCCCAGAGCATACAGGGTGCCCTTGCGACTCAAAACTGCAGATGTGGGTTAAAGGTGGGGTTTATTACGTGATGAGAAAATGCCTTGATAATGCTTTACTGTGTGTGTGGGCTCTGGGAGCGTGGATGGCTGACCGGATAGGTGATGGACAGGTGCAGGGAGGGATAAGTGAGGCTGATCCCAGATTTGGGCCACACCTGAGTAGTGTAAGGGTCAGTTTTCATCTGGTGGCCACTGTGGGGACATTTCTTTCTTTGAACTCCTCTGTACATTGTACTTACTGGGAGCCTTGGGTCTTTGCCCCAGAATGGTAAGGTAGAGATCAGATTAAGAGGTTGTATATTTCAGCAGCTATTACTGTGGTAGATTACAACCTTGTAGGTTACTTCACTGAAAATCCAGAGGGTAGAAGTAGAGGTGTTTAGATCCTTTTTGTTCTTAGACCCTCAAACTTCAGAGAACCTTTTCTACATCTGCATTTTTTTTTTTTTAAGACACTCATGTACACAAATTCTTAAAATGGTCAGGGGACTTAGTAACTCTGCCAGGAGGAAAGACGAACAGGTTAAACGAGAGCAGTGGGTAGGCACTGAGGGGTTCTCCAGGCACTAGTAATTATTCTTCAGCATTGATAGGCACCTGGACACTAGCCCTGATACATACATGAAGTCTCCTATTTGCCTTTACTAAGAGTGTTACATTGTAGCCTGTGAACAGATCTTTTATTAGAGCAAATTGTACAGTTTTGAATTTGTGGCTTTCCCCCCGTTGATGTCTTTCTTTTAAAACTATTGCTGTGAATTTACACAGAGAGAAACCAAACAGATTTTAAGTGAACCTTTGAAGAATTGTAACAGATGAGTACATCCAACCCACACTCCTCACCACAAAAAGTGCTTGTAAGCGCTTCCTGCTTGGTCCTACTCCCATTCCCACCCTTCCAAGACAACCACTGTTTTGATTTCTACCTCTGCGGATTAGTTTTGCCTGTTTTAGAATTTAATATAATTGGAGTCATATGATTTTCCTCTCATGCAGCATCATGATTTTGACATTGATCTAGATTTTGATGTGTTTGGGAAATTGGTTCTTTCTGATTTGCTGATGAAGTCGACATTTGAGTTGTATAATTTTGGCTGTTCTAAGGAAAGCCATTAAGAATATTTACTCTTGTACAAGTCTTTTGTGAACATCTGTTTTCATTACTTTGGGATAAAACCTGGGAGTGGGATGCGGTTGTGTAATAGAAGAGAGTACTCAGGCTAGTTTGCAGGAGGCGGTGAACCGTCTCACTTCCCTTGGCATTGTCTGGAATCCTGGCTGCATCTGGCCGTTGTCTACCGTTATTTCTCTTGGTGAATGCAGATTCCGAGCTCCCCGGTGAAGGCCTTCTGTTTGTAGAGTGAGATCTTTACCATGGCAACCACTTCTTGACCATACCCTAGTATACGCTTCGTAAGTCGTGGAGATATGTTTTCATCATTAGCAGATTTGGAGCTACTCAGTGGTGGGAGATCTGACTTGCTGATCCAGCTATTAATTCCAGCTGTATTTCTCTACGTTGATAGCCTCATGTCACCTGTATTGCTGCTACATCTGTTTTTCGAATTAAGTCATATCCCTGAATCTTTATAGCCCGCATTGCTTTTCTTGCTTTATTTTGGCCTGGAAAGGAGTCGCAGTTGCCTGTGAAATAGCAAAAGTGTTTACAGTTCCTAGTGGCTGGATCTTTTTGCATGAATAGGTGGATTGCTCTAACAACTACCAGTAAGTTTAACAACAGAGAATACAAGACAGTAAATGCACAAGATAGTTATCCTAGTTGTTTGTGTGCCTGATGTTTCATTTGTCATCAAAACATATGCTTTGCCTTCTTGAGCCATTCTGGCCATAGATTCCTGAATTTGCTTAGTTTGGTCAGTGAGGAATGTCATCAAAATGGTGTTGCTTATTGAGTAAGACTGGGAGCATTATATGTCTAAAAAGAATTTGTGTGCCAGCAGCCAAGGACCTTGGGTTCCTGTAGGGGTGTCAGTTTCCTTTCTGTGCCCTTTGTTTTACGGACCTACTGGGGTGGGGGTAAGGATTGCTCCCCGTTTGCACATTTGGACTCAGCATGAATTGGGAGGAATCTCCCCTTTCTTCAGCAGGTGAGCCCTCAGCAGATTAGTCTAACCACTGCAAGGTTTATCGTAAAGCAAACAGCCCCAGGCCTCGGAGCTTCTGGAGACTTTTCAACGTGCGATTATAATCACTGTTGTCCCAGTGAGTCATCCAAGTAGATACAAAGGTTCAATTATATTTTCTGTGTTTGAAAAGGTAAGCAGATAATACATTTTGAAAGTTTCGTTAACAGTTTTTTTTTTTTTTTAAACCCTCGATGAAGAGTTTCTTCGGCTCCCGTTCTTTAGAAAGGCCAGTATGTGCAGTGGGGCACATGAAATGGGCGGGTCCTTCACACTCACTGTGCCTTTTGCAAATGACCAGCTTCGGGGCTCACTGTCTTCTCCCCCCATCAGGATGACAACTGGGGAGAGACCACCACGGCCGTCACAGGCACCTCGGAGCACAGCATATCCCAAGAGGACATCGCCAGGATCAGCAAGGACATGGAGGACAGCGTGGGGCTGGATTGCAAACGCTACCTGGGCCTCACCATCGCCTCGTTCCTGGGACTCCTGGTGTTTCTCACCCCCATTGCCTTCATCCTGCTGCCCCCCGTCCTGTGGAGGGAGGAGCTGGAGCCTTGCGGCACAATTTGTGAGGGACTCTTTATTTCTGTGTCCTTCAAACTCCTCATTCTGCTCATCGGGACCTGGGCGCTCTTCTTCCGCAAGCAGAGAGCGGACATGCCCCGGGTGTTTGTGTTCCGTGCCGTTCTGTTGGTCCTCATCTTTCTCTTTGTGGTTTCCTATTGGCTGTTTTATGGAGTCCGCATTTTGGACTCTCGGGACCGAAATTACCAGGGCATCGTGCAATATGCCGTCTCCCTCGTGGACGCGCTCCTGTTCATCCACTACCTGGCCATCGTCCTGCTGGAGCTCAGGCAGCTGCAGCCCATGTTCACGCTGCAGGTGGTGCGCTCCACCGACGGGGAGTCCCGCTTCTACAGCTTGGGCCACCTGAGGTAAGGGTGACGCCCTGCAGGCAGAAAGGACAACGGGTGTCACCGGGTGGCAGGTCTTCCGTGGGCGGGGGCGATGGCCGCGCGGGTGGCGGGACGCGAGCCTCTTTGCTCTTGGGTTTGGGCCGAGCTGTGTGAAGTGGGGACGCGGGCGGTGGGCTGTGCGCTGCCCCTGTGCACCGACTCGCTGGCTCTCCGCTGGATTCGGGGGGCCGGCTGGCCTGGTCTCCAGCTAGTGGAGTACTCCACCGTGTGTACAGGGACGGCTGCCTGCCTGGACCCTGAAACTGACTTGTGGACGACGGGGAGAGTGACCGTTCGTTTTAGCCCAAATGGCATCTCTGGTTTTCCCTGGTATCCAGGTTTGGGGAATAAATGACAGGGGCATCTCACCGATTAGCTTGTGGAAAATTAACTATAGGTTAAAGAATCCAACCGTGGAAGGGTTGAAAACATACATGAGTAAGAGTCAGAAATCATTCAAGATGTCATAGTTTAAATCAACGCATTAAACCTAATTATTTGGTAGTTAAAAGAATGGGAAGCATTCATTTGATAAGAAAGCAAAAGTGGGAGGTTTTTTGTTTTTTTTGTGTGGTACCGGGGATCGAACTAGGGCCCTTGTGCATCCAAGGTTGGTGCAGTACCGCTTGAGCTAAATCCCCAGCCCTCAAAGTGAGAGCTTTATATAGATTACATATCTAGCCTTCACAGACCCCTGCGCTATGGGCCCAATTTCCTCTCAGTGTTACACATGAAGAAACTTAGGAGATTTGAATAACCGTGTCTTGTTTAGAATTCACCCGGCTGTCATGGCAGCCTCTGTGCCCTGCCTGGAGGCAGTGTGCCAATCAGGTCATCTCCAGCACGTCCGACTTCAAACGTCTTCCTGGGATAACAGCTCAGGATGTCTGACTTCACAGCACCGCCCGCTTGCCGGGCCATCCTGCCTCCTGGGCAGTATGTGCTGCTGTGTGTAAACTGCCACAGCGTGGTGGTAAGGCAGCCAGGACCGGCAAGGGCACCTCAGTGGGCACTGGAACAATTGGCTTGTTCGTAGGGAGGTAGCCCCACCCAGCGTGGAGTCAGGTCACACTGCCAAGCCGTCATGTTGGCACGCAGCCGCTCTCTCTCCTCTGGCTCAGCTCAGATCACCCGAGCACCGATGATTCAGAGCTCAAGCCCGCCGCCACCCTGACTGTCCCTCACAGGGAACCGGTGCCTCATTCATGGGGTCTTTGCAGAAAATCTAGCCTCGTGAGGACTTTTCAGCTGCCCGTAGGGCTGCATAGGCAGAAAAGTCCTGTTAGTCCCAGAGAGCCTTTTATTCCCCCGTATTCTACACTGGACCATGACCAGCTGACTTTCATAAAGCTTTGCTGTGTTTAGT